>SJYA01002284.1:581247-598371 GCA_006410615.1 Neotragus moschatus | reverse complement strand
GTGAGAGCAGGGGTCAGGGGGTGAGGAGGGGGAGGGGGCGTCCCCTCTGGGAAGCGCCGCTTTTCCCTTTGGCTGTGTGTGGATGTATGAGGTGGAAAGACGAGGCTTGTTCCTGAACGTAAAGCAAAATTCAGGGCTGTGCTGCAGTGGGGCAGAGCCCACCATAAGTAAGAGGCCTGGAGGACAAGGTGAAGCTGAGCGTCAGGAGCCCAGGAGATGCAGGAGTGGCATGAGCAAGAGGCCAAGCTAGCTTCATTCAGGAATAAGGACTGCACTTAAACTGCTTTAAGGGAGAGTCAGCCGAGGGGCAGCCGGGTGGTGAGTGGGCAGCTCCACCTGGTTCTGAGACCTGGGTGGGGAGAACACAGCCTGTCCAAGTCACTAGGAGCACAGCTCAGTGAGTCTCGAGTATTTCTGACCGCTTACTATGTGTCAGGCTGGGTGCGCAAGAATAGGTCTGCTCTCAAGGAGCTTACACTCTCATTCAAGGAGACGGATAATAAACATGTAAACAAATAATTAAATAAGATTATTCTAGAGACTGAAAAGTGCTATCTATGTAGACAATGAAATAGGGTCAGGTGTTAAAGACAACCGGCGTGTGGGGAGGCAGAGAGGGGCGACTGTCTCCAAGAGGTGACATTTGAGTTGAGCCTTGAAGGCTGAGTGGGAGTCGGGCGTGTACATGTCTAGGAGAAGTATAAAGCAAGGGGCTCAGAATGTCGTCCAGCAAAGAAGACACATGCAACCAAGAAGACAACTCAAAATCCAGCTCCCACACCTCCCTGAGCCCTGGTTTCTTCAATCTGTAAACTGAGAGGGTCGGATGGGTGGATGGCCAAGTCCAACACAGTGTAGCATGGGGTCTTGGGAAGTTTCTTGGGAAATTTTCATGGAAAAGGAGAAACTTAATCTTGAAGAAGGGGTCTGAAAGCTCTAATGAGGTCATTTAAACCAGTAACAGAGTTTTCTGAAACCTCTAATGAGACCAAACAAGAATGTCTGCTTTCCCTCTGATTGACACATGGTTCTCCTTCCTTCAGGCCATGCTCAAAGTCCACTGCTTCCAGAAGCTTTGTAGAAACTAAAATCTACCACTTCCTGTTTTCAGTGCAATACCTTGATTTGGCCACTTATTTCTTTATGCCTTTTGAGATCGTTAATGAGATACCAGCCTATTTATACATCTGCGTGGTTGCCTGTGAGTACTCGGTCTTGTCCGATTCTTTGCAACCCTATGGATTGTAGTCCTCCAAGGCTCCTCTGTCCATGGAATTTTCCAGGCAAGAATACTGGAGTTCATTGTCATTTCCTACTCTAGGAAATCTTCCCAACTCAGGGATTGAAACTGTCGCTAGTGTCTCTTGTATTGGCAAGCAGATTCCTTATCACTGAGTCACCTGGGAAGCTCCATTTATATGCCTACTTCCTTTATTTATTTGTAAATACCTTGGCAATGTCTGAGCCTGGAGCATGGTGTCTGGCTTGGGCAGGTGTCCCGTGGGGGCTGAAAGACAATGACTTGTGGATGGGAGGTGAGTTCATCTGCCCAGGCTGCAGACAAAATGCCACAGACTGGATAGCCTAACCAATAAGAATTTATATCACAGTTTAGAGATTGGGTGTCCAAGATCAGGGGCTTGGCTGATTCTATTCCTGGTGAAGATTCTTTTCCTACTTATAGATGGCTGTCTTCTTGCACATGGTGGGGGGAGAGAGAGAGAGAGCTCTGGCCTCTTTTCCTCTTACAAGGAGACCGAACTTGTGGATCAAGATCCACCCTTATGACTACCTTGAAAAAAGTGTCATTCAGTTGTGTCGGACTCTTTGCAATCCCATGGACTGTAGCTCACCAGGCTCCTCTGTCCATGGACTATGACTTCACTGATCCCTAATTAACTCCCTAAGGGCCCAGGCTCCAACAGAGTCAGCTAGGGGCTTCAACATGAATTTGAAGATGACACAATTCGGTTCAAAACTGTAGGCGAGAAAATTCTAGAAAAAGCCCAAATCTCCCTGTTAGGGCAGAAATGAGCAGGGTGGTCCTGGAAAGGACCTCACTTACTGGGCAAGCCCTTCCTCTCCACGTGCTATTCCCCTTTATTAAGGCTGGGGCATTTTCGGCAGTGGTTTTGTTTGTTTGTTTTTCCCTATGACCTTGTAAAAATGAAAAGACTTAGGAAGAAAACATATTTGACTCCATTGGAGTCCACCATGGACCTGGTCTGAGCACTGGTTGCAGTGATAGGGAGGGTGTTGGGAGATGGGAGAGGAAGGAAAAGTCAGTCTATCTTCCAGCAGGGCTCCTGGGGCCATTCATTCCCATCACAGCTTTTCTAATGAGAGAGGCTGGGGCTTGGACATCTTTACTGCAAGGCTAGTCATTCCAGATAAGCTGCCAGGGGCCAGGCAAGAAGAACAGCAAAATTAATGAAAACTTTTTTGAATGCTTGCTTTGTTGCAGGACTAGTCTATGTACTTTCTGTATATTAATGTATTGCATCCTCATATTGGTTGCCTCATGTTGATGGGAAAACTAAGGGAGGTAAAGTAATCCATTTCATTCTCACAGCTGGTAATGACAGCTGTGAATCTCAGATTGGAATTTTGCGGGCAAGACCCTGACCACTGTGCCACGCTGCCTTGGGTTCGGGCATCTGCTATTAAGCAGACCCTCCCATGGCAGTGTAGCCTGGTCTTTTTAGGTCATGCCTCGACTCTCCCGTCTACCCTTGTCTGCAACTCAAGAGGTAGGCCACAGCCTGCTCAGTGCTGCCACCTCTTCTGATGCTGGGGGCGCTGGGCAGGTGGGCTGGTGTCTGCACCACCTGCTCTCCTTTGGGCTTTTCTTCACCCAAGCTTCTCAGGGTGAGGGCTGGAGACAAAAAGGGACTGGAGGAGAATGGAGAGAGACACACAGGGAGAGAGAGGACAGGGAAATGAGGCCACAGAAAGGCCTGGGTGACCTCAGCAACAAACAATTATGGACTCCTGTGACCTTCTTATCTGCAATTGAGCAAGTTGCAGGCCTTGATGGGAGGCGCAAATACATGTCCCTGATAGTAAAATTCAGGGAAGCCCTTGGTCAGTAATATCCTTCCTGCCTAGCACTCTGAGATGGTGATGGAAATGGAGACGTGGGCTTTGTTGTAGGGTGATGTTTACATCCTGAAGACACACTGGAGAGACTCAGGAGACCCAAATTCTAGACCTACCTTGCCTTGAACAACCGATGTAGCCTTGGATAAATCATAATCTTCCTGGGCTTCAGTTTGAATGAAGCAGCCATGTGACAGATCTCTAAGTGAAAGTAAAAATGACAGTCACTCGGTCGTGTCCAACTCTTTGTGACCCCATGGACTGTAGCCCGTCAGGCTCCTCTGTCCATGGAATTCTCCAGGCAAGAATACTGGAGTGGGTTGCTGTTCCCTTCTCCAGGGGATCTTCCCAACCCAGGGATTAAACCCAGGTCTCCCACGTTTCAGGCGAATTCTTTAACAGCCGAGCCACCAGGGAAGTCCAAGAATACTGAATACTGGAGTGGGTAGCCTATCCCTTCTCCAGGGGATCTTTCCAACTCAGGAATCGAACCAGGGTCTCCTGCATTGCAGGTGGATTCTGAGCTACCAGGGAAGCTCGACAGATCTGACTCTTATAAGGTTCTGGATTTGTTTGACCTTTCAAGTACTGAAATCTCAGTTTATCATCTTATGCAGGATGGGGTGAGAGTG
Source organism: Neotragus moschatus (assembly GCA_006410615.1). Lineage (NCBI taxonomy): Eukaryota > Metazoa > Chordata > Mammalia > Artiodactyla > Bovidae > Neotragus > Neotragus moschatus. Next base: position 594,640 of record SJYA01002284.1, on the reverse strand, counting down.
TTATTGCACCCATCAAAGAGAGAAGAAAAGTCTCCAAGACCTTGCCAAGCTCCCAGGCCAACTCAGCTTACTAAACTGCCCAGATTTGAAAAACTGACCAGCACTGCAGATTCTGTCTGCTCTGCCCCTTGCTTTTGCCTGTGACCTTGGCCACCTCATCCCCAACCTAAGCCTTTAGTTTCTGCACTTCAAAGGGGCAGTGGCAGTCTTTGCCACCCGCCTTACTCTCCTGGGGGTTTTATGGGATGAACAGGATAATGTTTTCTAATTACTTAGTGCTCCTTGGAGTGCAAGTGCTGTGAGTCAGGATAAAGGACTCGTCTATTTTAGTTGCGTTCCGAGATTATTCATCCAGAAACACAAATGAGCATTTAGATGAGCACAGAGCCTGGGGGACTCAGGCCAGAGAAGGCTCTAGCAGAGGGGTGGCTAGGGAGGGGTTGGGGCAGGGTTAGCCCCTTCGAACTCTTACAAGGTTCTGGGTTTGTTTGACCCTTGAGTACTGGAATCTCAACTTATCATCTTATTCGGGATGGGGCAAGAGTGTTAATGTCCCCATCAGAGAGAGAAGAAAAGTATTTTCTCTGGGGAGCGGGGGAGCTTGGCAGATGCCTTCTGGTCTACAAAGGCAAAAAGATGCCTTTTTGACCCATGATCTCAGAATCCTCGAACTTCTCCCCCATTCCTTTTTTTGTTTTGTTTTGTTTTGTTTTGTTTGCTCTAGAATTCCCCAGGTTCATCTCCTCTTCTGCAAAATATATTTTGTTAGTTCATTAGGTGGCTGTCCTAGAAGAGACCAGCTGCTATACACAGACAATAAGAACCTCTGGTACTTCAGGGCCATCGTCCTCTGCCAGGTATTACAGAGGGCTGTAGAGAGGATTTCTAGGCCCTGGCTGTCCCTTGGAGTGCTGGTTCTGAGAATGTTCACTGGGGACTCTGGTTTTCTTGACTATGCAGGTGACCGTGAGAGGGCAGCACGCTTCATTAGCTCTGTGTATATGTGTGTGTGTGTGTGCATGCGTGTGCTCACATGCATACACATGTGCACCCATGAGGCCAGCCGTATGAAGACAGTGAAACTGTGACATCCATGCTCTTGGCTTTAATACGCGACAACAGGGACATGGTTTAAATGTCACAGCAAGGGCCTGTGACAAGGGTAGTTAGGAAAACAGATGTCTCTGTGTTTGACTACATCGTACGAGGCGCTGGGCCCATGACCCTAAGTGTCACACTTCTTAGTGAATTGATTTTTTAATTTGGAAGTATTTTTAGGAGTAGTAAAAAATAGCCTATGATAAAAATCTTGATATACTCAGTCCTTTATTCGACATTCACTTATTAAGTAGCTAATTGTTCCAAGCCACATGAGTAACATGAAGGGTAAAAATTGTTAGACTAATAATAATAATAATAATTAGCACTTCCATGAAATAGGTTGCCATTTTGCAGAATAGAAAACTGAGATTTTAAATAACCTATCCAAATTTAATAGCCAAAATTTTATTCAAGAGGTGAGAGAATGCAAACTTAGCTCTCCTGGCTCCAAGTCAGATTCTCCAAGCAATGGTTTCTGTCTTTCAGTTCAGTTCAGTTCTGTCTTTCAAGGAGCTGACAATAGATAGGATGCAAAAACTGCAGACCACAGCACGAGGAAGACCAGGTATTCATGTATATCATGAATCAGTTCAGTTCAGTTCAGTCTCTCAGTCGTGTCCGACTCTTTGCGACTCCATGAATCGCAGCACACCAGGCCTCCCTGTCCATCACCAACTCCTGGAGTTCACTTGGACTCACATCCATCGAGTCAGTGATGCCATCCAGCCATCTCATCCTCTGTCGTCCCCTTCTCCTCCTGCCCCCAATCCCTCCCAGCATCAGAGTCTTTTCCAATGAGTCAACTCTTCACATGAGGTGGCCAAAGTACTGGAGTTTCAGCTTCAGCATCAGTCCTTCCAAAGAAATCCCAGGGCTGATCTCCTTCAGAATGGACTGGTTGGATCTCCTTGCAGTCCAAAGGGACCCTCAAGAGTCTTTTCCAACACCACAGCTCAAAAGCATCAATTCTTTGGCACTCAGCCTTCTTCACAGTCCAACTCTCGCATCCATACATGACCACAGGAAAAACCATAGCCTTGACTAGACGGACCTTTGTTGGCAAAGTAATGTCTCTGCTTTTCAATATGCTATCTAGGTTGCTCATAACTTTTCTNATCTCATCCTCTGTCGTCCCCTTCTCCTCCTGCCCCCAATCCCTCCCAGCATCAGAGTCTTTTCCAATGAGTCAACTCTTCACATGAGGTGGCCAAAGTACTGGAGTTTCAGCTTCAGCATCAGTCCTTCCAAAGAAATCCCAGGGCTGATCTCCTTCAGAATGGACTGGTTGGATCTCCTTGCAGTCCAAAGGGACCCTCAAGAGTCTTTTCCAACACCACAGCTCAAAAGCATCAATTCTTTGGCACTCAGCCTTCTTCACAGTCCAACTCTCGCATCCATACATGACCACAGGAAAAACCATAGCCTTGACTAGACGGACCTTTGTTGGCAAAGTAATGTCTCTGCTTTTCAATATGCTATCTAGGTTGCTCATAACTTTTCTTCCAAGGAGTAAGCATCTTTTAATTTCATGGCTGCAGTCACCATCTGCAGTGATTTTGGAGCCCCCAAAAATAAAGTCTGCCACTGTTTCCACTGTTTCCCCATCTATTTCCCATGAAGTGATGGAACCAGATGCCATGATCTTAGTTTTCTGAATGTTAAGCTTATGTGAGTAAATGCTGTAGGAGTTCTGGGGAGGGGTCCAGAGAAATTCCATGTAAGTCACATTTGGACTGAATCTCAAAAGATAGGGTTTCCATCACTGGAGGGAAAAATTGAGGTCACCTTAAGCAGGTGGAAGGGTGGGACTTAATAACAGAGGAAAGACTAGACAGGGTGGTTGTACAAAGCAAGTAGTTGAGGTTGGCTGGAGGAATGGTCCTCAACCCTGGCTCTGTATTGGAGTTACCATAGTAGCCTTTCAAGTGGTGAGCACCTGGGACCCCCATCCAGCCATTCTGGTTTCATTGGGCTTAGTCTTTGGTCTCATCATTAGTGCTCTCTAAAAACACCCTGGGTGATTCTATTGTGTAGCATGTATTGAGACCCATGGGCACTGGGGAAGGACTTGGGGCTTCCAAACTGGGGCTATTGCAAGCACCCAGGTTCAATGTGAACAGGTTTTGAATAAAGGTGGTGACAATGGGAAAAGAATGGGATAGATAGGGGAGAGTCCCTTGAAAGGCACTGAGTGCCTCTGGGATTGATTGTCCAAGGGATTGTATAAGTCATGATGGATGAGGTGGGAGCACAAGAATGATAGTTATTGGGTGGAAATTGAGGTTGGCATGGACAGAATGTGGGAGGAAGATAGTTTTACTTTGAGATATCTCAAGTTTAAGGATACTAATTACTGGGCTATCAGATGGGAACACCCAGCTAGAGCCATGTGAGTATAAAGCTTGGGCACAGACCCAGATATGGGGCATCTTGAGAATGCCCCTCTGTACAAGTGATGGTTGAGATGGAGGGAGTGCACTGGCTTGGAGAGAAAGCAGAGAAGAGCAGAGGGCTCAGCTGGGAGGCAGAAGGACAGAGAGAAGCTTAGAAGCCATTCCTCAATGGAGAATTGTTCCATTTGCAAGAGCCAGTGTCTGGGTCGGGTGGGGTGATGGGCAACAAAGTCATTTTTCATCGGCCTGGCTGCCTGCGACTGGAGAAATTGATCAGTTGAGTCAATAGGCTCCGTGCTCAGACTCAAAGCCCTGGCTGATGTGTGTGCTGGAAATAGGGCAGGTACAGCCCAGCTTTTTCTCATGAGAAACACAGCCTGCTCAGGTATCTGGCTCACTTTGCCACCGTAATTGGCCTCTAAGCCAGAGTAGCATGAAAGAAATCAATTCCTGACCCACACGGATTATGAATTCACCCATCACAAGGAAGTCCTTCATTCTGAGCTGTCCCAAAGATGAATTCCTGTTTTCCTGGGGGAGGCAATTCATCAGCCCTGGCTGTTTTAAAGGGATCCCATGAGATCAATTCTTACTCCAGCATCATCCTATGGGAACAGCATAGTCCCTGGAAGGAATCCCGAGGATGTCCCTGAGATCCATCCTTTGAGGATGAATGAATCTTGGCAGCAAAGATGAAGAGGGAACTAGTCAGGAGCATGTCAGCCTTAGGGCACTTGGGGCCAGGGAACAGGACCCTAAGTCTAGGCAGATGGCCTTTCAGGCTTCCTTTAGGGGACAACAGAGGAAGGATTCCCAGGCAGACTTCCAACTCTCAGACCCTCAGATTACTTGCCTTTGGGAAGAGAAGGAAGGAAAAGAATGAAGGGGAAAGGAACTTTATAGCATCTATGAGCCCCTTGTAACCTAAAAAGAGCTTGGGGAAGATTTTGTGGGTGGCATGAAGTCTGACAGGCCATAGAATGGGTACTGAAAGTACTGCCCAACCTCCCCACCAGCCCTAGCCAAGCAAACACATGACCTGTGTGATTCTAAAGCAGTGTGTCCTATCCTTTAATGTGGGCATCTTGTTAAGCACAACATCTGATTCAATATTTAGGGTTTCCCTGGTGAGTTCAATGGTAAAGAAGCTGCCTCCAGTGCAGGAGACCTGGGTTCAATCCCTGGGCTGGGAAGATCCCCTGGAGAAGGGAATGGAAACCCACCCCAGTATTCTTGCCTGGAGAATTCCATGGACAGAGGAGCCTGGCAAAGATTTGGACTCAACTAAGCAACGAACAGTACTACTACTAAGGATTCAATACATCTAAGTGGGGCTTAAGCATCTATACCACTAACATTTTCCCAGAGGATGCTGAAGACATTGGTCCATGGGCTACACTTTGAGTAGCAAGGTCTTAGAGGAGATTGATGGGATAAGAGACAGAGAGAGAGAAAAAGAGTTGTCATTGTGCTCAACTATGTCCCCCACCAGCTCTGAACCCCACCTGCCCTTTCGGGAACCTCCCTCCCACCAGGGAAAGGGACCTGGGAAGGGGGCAGCGGGAAGGTGGGCAGGTGGTCTAGGGGGCTCCCCCCAGGCTGAGGCACAGTCTTCAGCCTCTCGTCATCATGTACCCAGTGCTTGGCCGTCTCAGTTTATTGGCTCCTGCAGCTCTCAGCTCAGGCAGAGTAATTACAGTTGAGGCCCTGATGAATTGGGGGGCAGTAATTAAAGTGCCTATTGATTTTCTACTTAGGAGTTCCCTGTAGCTGGAAACAAAAGTCGGGAGAGAAGCGAGATAAACAATCCGGGCAAGGTGTTTGGAAACAGGGTTCAGGGTGCGTTAGCCAGGCCTGCAGCCTCCAAGGAGGAGCCATGGACGAATCATTTATCATCAGCCCATCTACCTAGAATCTGAGAATTGATCAGCCAGTCAATATACTTCTGGGGCGTTGTGCCAGCAGAGAAGTGGGAGGAGGGGATCTTCATCCTCAGCTCTACAAACCATGAATCTGTCTTGTTTTGCTGCTTCACTTGGCTTATTTTAATTATGAGTTGAAGCATTTGTTTCATTTCTATCATCTGTTTCCATCTGACAATAATAGGCTTTCTATTGCTAGAAATCTGGTTTCTAGTGGCCTCTGAGGCCAGACACCAGAAAGCTTGGGCTTGGGGTGAGGGAAGATGGGGAAGGAAGGTCACAGATGAAGTTGTGGGGTCAAGGACTGGAAGCCGGAAAGGACCTGGATAGATCCAGAGGAAGGAGGAATCTCAAAGAGAGGATCAAGCCAGCCATTGGGGAGAAGAAAGTGTCCAAGCAGAGGACATGGCAGAACCTAGAGAGGAGATGGGAGAAAAGGGCCACAAGGGCAAGAGAAAGAGGCGTTCGGTCTTTTTGCACAATGTGATCGCCTCAAAAAGTAAGAACTCCACTCTGTATGACAGTCTCTAGGTCCATCTATGTCTCTGCAAGTGGCATTATTTCATTCTTTTTTATGGCCAAGTAATACTCCACAGTGTACACATACCACATCTTTATCCATTCCGCTGCTGATGGACATTTAGGTTGCTTCCATATCCCAGATATTGTAAATAGCACTGCGGTACAGATGAACCTGTTTGCAAAGCAGAAATAGAGGCTCAGACATAGGGAACAAATGTATGAACCCCAAGTTGGGGGAGGAAAAGGAGGAGGTGACATGAGTTGGAAGATTAAGATTGACATGTATACACTCCCAGGCATAAGGCAGATACGAATGAGACCCCGCTGTGTAGCACAGGGAACTCTATCCAGGGCTCCGTGGTGACAGAAATGGGAAGGAAATATATCCCCTCAAGAAGAGGTGATATGTGTATATGTATAGCTGACTCTCCCTGTTATACAGCAGAAACTAACACAGCACTGTAAAGCATATACACCAGTAACAGTTTAAAAAGAGAAAGAAAGAGAGGCCCAGAGGCCAAAGAGAGCGGAAGGGGCACAAGAAACAGAGGGGTTTGGGTGGAAACGTGGAGCACATTTAAGTCTTATTTAAAGATTGCTTCAGTTATTTTGGAGCATTTAACTCTTAATTCATCTTCCTTTCTCTGTGCTAATGTGAAATGTGAAAGAGGAACTAATGAGAAGAAGGCCTAACTGGCAATTTTATTTTAGTCAGCTCTGCGCGCGCTCCCTTCCTCCTCTGGCGCCGGGTCCCTTGATCAGAGAAGAGATTCTTTTGTTTCTCCGAGAAACGAGAAACGTTGCTCTTCTCCCCAGACTGTTCCTTTCCCCCATCTTCACTGCGGCAGCTGCTTTGGCTGCTTAATGATGATGAAGTCAGATTAGGATCTGGGTTTTGAGAATGATTGAAGCTGGGTGAAGAGAAGCGTTTTAGCCTAATGCATGTTGGAACACAATTACTCATTATCCCAGTAAGGGCAGACAGTGGGGTGGTGGGGAGTCGTGAGTTGTGGAGAAGTAAGTGGGCTGTTACTTGTTATGAGTTGGATTAAAAAAAATTCTATAGAAATACTGAATGGATTTATTCAGTGTATTCAACCTCTTTGCACAATGTGCTTGCATCGAAAAAAAAAATCTGCGAGTAGGCCCGATAAATTGGCCAAAAGAGCGGGCTGGGAAGGGGGTGAGAGTGTGGATTCTTGTGTTAAGTAGCTGCTGTGTGCAGATGGTTGTAACAGTGTGCTGCACACAGAGCCTCCGGTCCAGCCCTCACAAAGCACAGAGAACGGTGCTAAACGTGACCACATTTATCCAACTCAAATCTCAATGGCTCTCTAGTCTGCAGTTAAGTTCCAAAGCCTCCCAGGGAAAACCTTCAGTGGTTGATCCCAGCTGTCCCAGCATCCCCCTCCCTAACTCCTGATATGATGCTTTTGCATTCACCTGGCCAGGCCCCAATCATCCCGCACTGTTCCCCACCTGAGCAAGTGGCACCCCCCTTCCTCCAGAAGCCCACTGACATCATGGATCTTCCCCTCACATCCCCACTCAACGGGTTGCCCAGCTTTGTCATGCTACCTGGTCACTCTTAGACCCTCACACCCACATCATCTCTTTTTTGGACTCTTGAGTTGTTGTAGCCCCACTGCTCTCGTCCCATCCTATTTTACCTTCTGTGCTATCCTCTGAGGAATGTATCCAAAATAAATATCTGACCATGTTATTCTCCATTTTTAATGGCTCCTCCCTGCCTGCAGAATGAAGTTCTTTCCAGCTGTGTGAGCCTAAGCCTAGGATTCCCCATCTGCAAAAAGGAGATTGTCCTGGTTGCCTCCCAGGGCCACTGTAAGAAGTAAATGAGATGATATGAATGATGTAGGCACACAGCTGGGCACGTGAAAATTCCCAACAGTGGGAGGAGGAGATGGTGGTGATGGAGAGAAGAGGAGGGGCTGGTTTTCACAGTTACTATCGTGCAGGAAAGTCTTTATGATCTGGACTCCAATCTACTTTTTCAGCTTTTACTTTTCTTTCTGAACTCCAGATTTAGATGTGTGTGTGTGTAACTCCTTAGAGTCTACCTCCCCAGACTCTATCCTCAGTTTTTCCTGACTTAGAAAATGACAATTCCTTCCTTCTAGTAGTTCAGAGCAAAAGCCTTGATGGCAGTCTTTCTCTCATCCTCCATATCCAGCCCATCAGTAAATCTTGTCTATATCTTCAGAGGGAAGATGCTCTGGGGGAGGGCATGGCAATCCACTCCAGTATGCTTGTCTGGAGAAGCCCATGGAGAGAGGAACCTGGCGGGCTACAGTGAATAGGGTTGTAAAGAGTCGGACACGACTGAAGTGACCTAGCAACGTGTGTATCTTTAGAGTCTGTCTGGAATCCATTCCCTTGCACCCCCTCTGCCACTGACAGTCTGGTCCCAGGCCCCATCTTCCTGCCCGGATGGCGGCAATGACCTTCCGCCCAGCACTGCTGTTCTGGTCCTGCCCCCTTCGTGATGTACTCTCTTCCCAGCCATCAGAGGGCTGCTTTTACAACAGAAGTAGAATCATTCCTCTGCCCCCAAAGCTTCTAGTGGGGCCGTTCCAAGGCACTTCTCAAAGTGACTCTTCACCCCTAACTTCACCTCCTACTGCTCTGCCCCCTGGTCACTCTGCTCCAGCCAAACTGGTCTCCTTCCTCTTTCTCCAATGTGTCAGGCAAGCTCCTGCCTAGGGTTCTGCACTGGTCCCTCCTCCTTCTGCCTGAAACATCCTTTCCCCGGATGTCCACATGCCTCATTCTCATCTCCTTCAACTCTTTGGCTCAAATGACACCTTCTCTATGATGCCTGCTCTGGTGGCCTTACAAAAAACTCAACCCCTTCCATCACTCTCCATCTCTCTTACTTGGTTCTCTTTTCTATACAGCACTTAACACATCTTCTAACATAGTGTACAATCTACTTAGTTACTATTTTAAAAAATCTATCTCTTTCCTGTAGGGTAAGTTCCATGAGAGCCTTGATTTTTGTCTAGTTTGTTCACTGTTTTACTCAGCATATATAACAGTGTCTAGCACATAGTAGATGCTCAACAAATCTTGTCAAAGGAGTTTTCTGCCATTCATACCATGCTCCAGCAGAAATAGTCTATTCCAAGGAGCTCTCTTTCATGCACCTTGGGATCTTTGTTTATATCTGTTTCTCTAAGACGACAAGTTCCATTTCCCCTCCAGGGCTGGCTCACAGTACTATAGATCCCGACCCAGGAATCCAACGCCAAGTTTCCTGCACTGCAGGCAGATTCTTTACTGTCTGAGCCACCAGGGAAACCCAAATATATTGATACATTGTTTTAAGTAACTCCTGCAATTAAAGATGCAAATAGAATTTTCCTTCCTAAAGTTCCCTCTGAATAGACTAAGGCTCCATTTGTCTGAAAGGCTGGCTACAGAGATGCTTCCCTCTCGAGGGCTGAAGGGCTCCCGCCTTCCCTCCCTACCAGGTCCACAGTTCATTTGCCTACTAACATCACAGCGACAGATCCTGAAGCCTGGGGAAAACCAATGTCAGAGGTAGACATCTGTCTCTGAGCCCTGAGGCACGCCCTTCTTGTTCAGGGCTGTGAATCCCTTTGTCATCCCCCATAGGATGCAAAAGATGGAAAAATGGAGGAGAAGAAGGTTAAATGACTTACGCAAGGTCACGTACTGTGTATCACCTTTGGAGAGCAGAGAAAATAGACAACAGCAGCAAGGCTATGCCTGGGTCACCTGAGAGCATCCTATAGAGGGCCTAGGGCCCGGGAGGAAGTGATTATACCATATTTGGCAGGGAATGGGGAAACGTTGAGAACAGGAGTCCATGCCTTGTGAAAATTAGTGTGCAAAGATAAGAAAGGTAAATCAGGGACTTCCCTGGCGGTCCAGTGTTTCAGACTCCATGCTTCCACTGCAGTGGACCCGGGTTCAATCCCTGGTCAGGTAACTAAGCTATGAGAGTGTGTGGCATGGCCAAAAAAAAAAAAGGAAAAGTAAGCTGAAGGAAGAGAGTATGAGGCCAGGTTGTTGCGATGGCCTCTGAGAAGCGGAGAGGGCCTGAAGTTGGAGTGAGGGAGTGCGGGGGCAGAGTGAGGGCCTGCCGCAGCTCATGACCCCTGAGGGCTGGGCGGCCAGCGGGCCTGCGGGGCTGTGTTAGGGCCCTGCACTCTCCATTTATCACTGCGCGTTCTCCGAGCAGCATCTCAGCCTCTCCTGGGACTCTGGCCAGCAGCCAGATCGCCACAACTCTCATATCTGTCCCCCAGCCCCGCTCCCGGGCCCATGGACATTTCGTAAGCAGCTCCCTGGGAGACCTCATCCGGACCTCGTGCTTAGCACGTGCAGGACAGAACATGCCGTCTCCACCCCTTCCACCTCTAAGGTTGTCCAGCCAGGATCCGGGAAGTCATCCTATATCCCTCGCTTCCTACCTCCATTCACTCGCCGAGTCCTGCCAGGCTATGCCATCTACCCACTGCTTTGTCTCTCCTGCGACCACTGGAGGCCTGCAACCACTCTCTCTTCACTAGACAATGGCAGTAACCGCCTACGTGCTCTTCCTACTCTTGACATCTTCCAGTCCATTCACTCTAGTGATGTGCTATTTTTGTATTTTATTTAAATATCTGTTTCTTTAAAAAAATTTTTTAAAAATTTATTTTTGGCTGTGCTGGGTTGATGCTGTATGCAGGCTTTCTCTCGTTGTCGTGTGTGGGCTCCTCATTGCTGTGGCTTCTCTTGTTGCAGAGCACAGGCTCTAGGAGCACGGACCCATGGGCCCCAAAGCTTGGGGTCTGTAGTTGCAGGGCACGAGCTGAGTTGCTCCAAGGTGTGTGGACTTTTCCTGGACCAGGGATTGAACCTCTGTTCCCCTGCATTGGCAGGCAGATTCTTAACCACTGGACCACCAGGGAAGCCCTTATTTATGTGTTTTTTAATATAATTTTTTAATATGATCTTTGAACAAAGCAAACCTAACCATACCCTTTTTTCCTACTAAAATGCATCAATAGTTTCTCATTGTCCTTAGAATAATCTACTAGATCCTTAATACGGATTCAGAGCATCTCAACCCACCTCTATCTCTGCCTTATTTTGCATTAGAGTGAATTGCAGAGATGTCGATGTCACCCAATAACTTGTGAGCTCTCTGAAAGTGAGGGTCACGTCTGGACAGCAAGCAAAGGGGGAGGGTGTATTAGTCATTGTTCTCCAGAGAAATAGAACCAATAGAACCAATTGATGAATATCATGTTTATTTATGGTGAAGTTCCAAGTCCATTTTTTTTCAATGCTTACTGGTAAAATTATCTCTTTCTACAACAAATATGCTTACTTTCCTGCCTTTAGAAGCTATACTAACTGCAGAAATCCAACTAAGTAACAAATAAGGGATTTTCTTGAGTTTTAGGGTCATTTGGACTTTGGTCATTATGTCTGAAGCAAAGGTGGAGGATGTATCCCAGAAAGCATTTAAAAGAAATTGTTGGGACTTCTCTGACAGTCCAGTGATTAAGACTCTGCACTTCCAATTCAGGGGTCGTGGGGCATTTTCAGCCCCTGGTTGGAGAGCTGAGATCTCACATGCTTCACAGCCAAAAAAACCAAAACATAAAGCAGAAGCTATTGTAACAATTTCAATAAAGACTTTTAAAATGGTCCACATTAAAAAAGAAGAAGAAGAAATTCTTGATCTCTTCTTGGAAAGTATGTGTTGTGGGTGAAGGTGAGGGGGGGTACCATTTTGGAAGTGTTGCAAAGAAGCTACATGGTGTTGGAGAAGTGGTGGTGACCTGACACTTGCCACACCAACGTCATGGAGTAGTCATGAGAATGGAGTGAGATGACATCCTTGAAAGACCCCGCAGCCTGGCATGTGATGGATGCTCACTTCCTATTCTGTGGCTAGGAACCCCCAAATGTGGGGGAAATATACAGTGATAGGATCTGTCCTTGCAAGACATCAATGTTCTGCTGCTGCTGTTCAGTCTCGAAGTCCATGTCTGATTCTTTGTGACCCCACGGACTGCCACACACCAGGCTTCCCTGTCCTTCCCTACCTCCCGAAGTTTGCTCAAACTCATGTCCATTGTGTCAGTGATGTTTAATGAGGAGAATGTGGTTTTCTTTCTTGCTCTTAAAACCCAATGATTTGCATTTTATTCCTAAGAATTAAGAACACCACAAAATAGTTCATTAAAGGTGTTAGTTAGCCTGGGTTTCACTGTTCGCTATTTTCTCATCATTAGAACAGGGATGTGTGGCTTGCAGGGAGGAAGCTCTAGGAGGCTGATCATTACTCTTCCTGCCTACCCCAGGAGGGCCTAGGGCAGACGCTACTGCCAGGAGACCCTGTCCTTACAGTGGGAGCAGAGGAGAGAAAGGACAGAGTTGGACTTGCCTTGAGGCCAAAGTGGTTCCCACAGTGATCCCTGGGTGGGGACCTGTGGCTATAGCTCTGCTTGAAATGGGCTTTTCATGTTGCTGACTCTTGGTAAATGGAAAATAATGTTATGCTGTGCTAACACTTCCCCAGCATTGCTGCATTAAACAAGATGGAAAATGATGCCTAGGTTTTTAAAAAAAACAACCAAAGAAACCATGCATGGCCCTTTGTACTTGTTCTTAGTCATTAAAAATGTGTTTCTGAAGTACTAAATTTATAGTTAATTGCACCATTAATTCGTTATGTAGCACTATTTTTTTCCTTTATAAAACACCAAAGAAAGTGAATCCAACCAATTACTTGAAGTCTTGGAGATATCACAAAAGGAATGACTTAATTTAGTAAATAATTTTAACTTAAATAATTATTTACTGAAAGAGAGAGTTGCTGAATGCCTCAGGAGACTGCTTGCTATTGGCCTCGTAATAAACCTTCCATGTAATTCTTGATTAATTACTTACGCAAACAACATTTTATTTACTTTGAACAAGTTGGGTTGCAAAATGAGGTTTTAAACTATCAGTGGTCTTTTTCAGGTCTGTGAATGTGGGGGGCGGGGTTCCAATTCTGCCGCCCTCTGAAGGCAAGTCCCCCACACCGTCCTGTATCTCAGTGTTTCTTCATAAGTGAGGGATTCTGTTGCACACTGTGGTGCAGACAAGGTGATCTCCTGTTTTTTGCTTTGGTTCTTGTTTGCCCCATGCTTTTAGGTGTCACATACATAGCAGGCACTCAAGTAAATAAGAGAGAAATGGAAATATGTAGCAATACCAGTTGTTGTTTAGTCACCAAGTTGGGTCCGATTCTTTGTGACCCCATGAACTGCAGCACACCAGGCTTCTCTGTCCATCACTGTCTCCCTGAGTTTGCTCAAACTCATGTCCCCTGTGTCACTGATGTCATCAGCAGCGCTTACAAAAATATTCCTGTCTGAGAGCTCGCCTGGTGGTCTAGTGGTTAAGACTTCATTCTCCCAATGC
>SJYA01002284.1:426770-581070 GCA_006410615.1 Neotragus moschatus | reverse complement strand
GGGGCTGGATTCCATCCCTAGTTAAGGAACTAAGATTCACCATGCTGCACTGTATTGTCTAAAAAAATAAATAAATAAAACAAAACCATGTCTGTCAAATACAGAATAGAAATCAATAGCATTCAGAGAATTTTTTTAAAGGCAAGATAACTAAAGTATTTGGGAAGTAGAAGACAAATGTCTAAATGAGCCAGTGATTATCAACTTGTCTGGAATCACAACCTGGAATTTTGTGTGTTCCTACAATGCCCTAGGACATCTGTTTATTTTTACAATTAATGTGAGCTACAAGTGTTCTATGAATTTTGTGTGAATTGGAAATACCCTCAAGTATTGAAAAGTCACAACTCAGGATCACTGCTCCAATTTTTGAGCATGTCTAGGCATTAGCTGGAAGCCATATCAGTGAGGCGAAGCCAACAGAAATGCCTCACTACTTGTGTTTGCTTCTGAACACTGCAAGGAAGAAAGGATAACACTACAGGCTTCATCTCTGGAATAGGCAACCTTTGAACCCCGGGGGGGAAATAGCCACAAAAAGGATCTTAAGGATTAATCTTTGAAAACAGCCTAGCTTTACTTTAAAAAGTTTCTTGGAGGTGACCAGTCATCTTCTTGACTCATCTGAAGGACTGTGTATGTAGAGGAGGGATCAAAATTGACCTGTGTGGGCCCAGAGTTCCAGACTCTGGAGCAGTGAGTGGAAGATTCGTAGATAAGGGTAAGGATGACGTTTCTTGGCACACTAGGAAACGGTATGTTCTTATGCTAACATGTTCAAGCAAGGGCTGACAGCTGGAGTGCAACGGCGTTGCTGAAGAGACAAGCCAGGTGTGGTGGGTGATGGCAAGGTGGCCAGGGGCTGGGGCAGCGGGAGGAGTGCTCTGGTCCTTGCTGCTGCTGCTAAGTCGCTTCAGTCACGTCCGACTCTGCGCGACCCTTTGGACGGCAGCCCACCAGGCTCCTCTGTCCAGGGGATTCTCTAGGCAAGAATACTGGAGTAGGTTGCCATTACCACACCCTTTAAAATGTCTTACTGCTTGTTCATGTCCTTCTTTCTTTTTTAAAAACTTTTTATTTTGTATTGGGGTAAGGAAATGGCAACCCACTCCAGTATTCTTGCCTGGAGAATCCTATGGACGGAGGAGCTTGGTGGGCTACAGTCCACGGGTCACAAAGAGTCGGACACGACTGAGCGACTTTACTATACCTCATTAACAATGTTGTGATAGTTTCAGCTGAATAGCAAAAGGGCTCAGCCACACATGTTCATGTAGCCTTTCTCTCCCCAGCTCCCCTCCCATCCAGGCTCGCACGTAACACTGAGCAGAGTTTTCTGTGCTACATGGTAGGTCTGGTTGGTTTCATGTCCTTCTTAATGGATGGTGCCCAGTATTGCACTTGGTTCTCCAGGTTCAGGGCACAACATTGAGTAGTTAATGCTGCCTTTTGATTTGGACCCCAGAGTTTATGTAGAGCTTAGTCCATACTAAGTCCTTCATTGCACCCAGGCCTTAAATATGCCATTCTGATGTTTGATACTGAATTTAAAATCAACCAGATTCCTGCAATTTCCTTAACTGAGTTGCTCCAAGATAATGAGCTTGTAGAATAAGTTTTTTAAAATCATATGTTTATACAGTTATATTTTATCTCAAACTATGATGTTAGCTTCAAACTTCAAACTATGATGCTATTGGCTTGGGAGAGGGCAATGGGTAAGGTCAATGCTGATTTTATCCTTGAAGGCAACAAATGCTCTTTCCTTTGTGCCTCTTCTGATTTTGTAAGCATGTTCCTACATGTTCATCCCAAGTTAGGACAAGTTTTGGCAAATCTTGTGAAACCTCTCTTGGGACCTTCCTCCAAGTAAAGCACTTAAGACTAAAGAGTTGGAGGAAACCTCAGTGGCTGTATATTTCAACTTTTTCCTTTTACAGATAAAAAAATCTAGATTTACAAAATGAAGAATCTTAGGACAATGTTGTTTGGTCAGTTACATCAACCTATATTTGTTCATATCTTGGCCATTTTTTTCTACCTTGTCCTTGAAACATTACTAAAAATCTTGCCAATCTTTCAGAAAGACACACACACACACACACACACACACACACACACACACACACACGGATCCACACGTGCGCACTGGTTTGTTATCCATTTTGCCTTATGTTGGCTTGAGTGGATCAACTTTTTGTTTCCAAAGGCTCACAAGCCGCTGTTGTATCCTTCTACATTGATTCTCAGTGTGGAGAATCCAAAAAAACACTGTAGATTCGTCATTAAAATGGCTTAATAATTGCTTTTAAAAATTTGGCAAATAAACAAACATAAATTCAATTCAGAATATGTTTTGAGCTTTGTCCTAGAATTTGGGAATCTACAATAGTTGAGGTCAAGGCTTAATTGTGCTTCTTCATATTTCCCAAAGTCAATGTACCCTTCACCACATAGACCTTCTCTCTCCTAGTGTGTGGCCTTGGTATTAGGCTCTACTGGGGAATGGGCGGCAAAAATCTTGAAAGTTGGGAGTTAGACGGGTGGGAAATTGCTAGATCGGTAGGCAAGGGTGGACCTTGTCCATCTCAAACACTGGCTCAGCACTGAATGACCAGCTTCCAACACCATCCAGCCCTCATTCCAACTGGAGGAGACTCTGGACTCTGGCTCCAGCTCCACCCTCCTTCAGTCTTGGCATTTTTGTTTTCACCTTGTCAAGGAAGTAAAATGCCCTCAGGTCCCTTCACCTTCCTCCTTTTGCCCAGACACACTGCATACAGAAAAATTATCCCCAAACAGAAGGGAGCTGTTGATAAGCCTGCATGGGCATCTGTGAAAGCACATATCATCTGAATGACAGGTTTGCATGTAAACAGCCGCAACTCATGAAAATAGTTTTTAATCTACTTGAAAGGCATAGTCTCAGAAGGAAATCAAGTTCCCTCCAGGTGCGTGGAAGCTCTTTGAAACAGGAGCTGCTGTAGCAAAAATACAAGCCTTTATGAGATTCTGCTTTTCATGACCCCTTTCTTTTCTTCCTTTTCTGCCACCTTCCCTGCCCCTCCCCATCTGTGACTCTCTCTCTGGAGGGCTTTTGACTGGAGAGAGAGGGAAACAGGGAACTAGGGGAATGAATTCTCTTCTTCCCAGCAGATCAAGGCCAAGTGCCATCGATTGGGCACTGCTTGACTTTCCACCGAATGTCGAATTTAAGACTTTCCTTCTCCAGGAGGACTGGCCTCCCCATTGCCTCTCCTCTCCAAGTCTCTGCCACTCTCCAACTCACCCCCACCACGTCCCAGGGTTGTTGAGAGGCTCAACTGTACACTGGAGCACGTGCTACTAGTCCTTGACTAGAGCCGTCCCGTTGTGTCATGTTACAGTATAAAGAGCTTTTAAATTAAATTAAACTTGTCATTGTAGTAAAACAGACGTAACAGACAATTTACTATTTTTAACATGCAGCCCTGTGACATTAAGTGCAATCACACTGGTGGGCAGTCGTCACTTCCATTCACCTATAGAACATTTTCATCATCCCAGACGGAAGCCCTGTACCTGTTAAACAATGACCCCCTATTCCCTTTTCCCTAGATTTTAGTGATATAGATAGTAGAGGAATGCACTGTAAAAATAAATACAAAATAATGTTTGTACTAAAAATAGTACAAATACAGTAAATCCTCGTTTGACTATCACATCCCAGGCCGATATCTCCCTTAGAGTTAATGACTACACTGACCTAAATACATTAATATAATAAAGGTTTTGTGTGTAGCTTTTATACAAGAGATATATACACGAATGTCACATCATATCATAGCAGTGCTGTTCAGAGAGATATCATGTCACTGTTCCGATACTTGCTATTTCCATTCAGCCAAACCTTGGAGATCATTCCATGTCAGTACCTGGAAACCCACTTCATTATTTTTAACAGCTACATAGTAATTAGAGTTATACCATAATTAGCCATTTCCCTATTTGTGTCCCTGGTGGCTCAGATGGTAAAGAAATCTGCCTCCAGCTCAGGAGAACTGGGTTTGATCCCCAGGTCAAGAAGATCCCTTGGAGAAGGGAGTGGCAGCCCACTCCGGTATTCTTGCCTGGAGAATCCCATGGACAGAGGAGCCTGGTGGGCTACAGTCCATAGGGTGGCAAAGAGTTGGGCACGACTGGGCAACTATTTGTTTCCAGATATGTTCTTTTGCATGACTGAGCAACTCTTTCCAGGTATTGTTCATTACATATAATGTTGCAGTGAACGTGAGAATGAAGCAGATATTTTTATTTCTCAAGAGCAGATCCACAGAAACAACAGGAGGATCATAGGATTTACCTACCCTTACTTTTCATAGAAGCCACTGGATTGCCTTCCAAAGTGGCTGTGATCATTTATGCTCCAACCAACAATATACACAAGTATCGGCTTCCCCACATTCTTCAACACTTGATGCCAAAAATAGAGGCATGTGTCAAGTGGATACTTTCTGCCAGGCATAGTTTTGAATGCTTTATGTGTGTGAAATCGTTTGATGTTTACAACAACCCAGTGAGATAGATGTTGATATTATTACCCTTTTAGAGACCCAGAGAAGCTAAGAGTCTAGTCCTGGGGCACACACTGGCAAGTGGTATATCCTGCCTTCTGAGCCCATGCCCTTTCCCATGATGGCATTTTACCTGATTGCTGCCCATCTGATGGATTTCACATGGTGTCTCCTGGGTGCTTTTATTTGCACCTTCCTGATTGCTCATTAGAGGGACTGTCTTTTCATATGTTTATTATATGAATTTTCTCTTTTTGTGTGTTGCCTGTTCCTATCTGCTGCTTTTTTCCCTATTGAATGCTTTATTGTAGTTTAAGAAATGGTTCTGTCTGATATCCTTGGTGAAGGATTATTATTTGTACCTTAATTAAGATGATCAGAAAGCCAAGTGTTAACTGAGCCTAGACATTATCAACCTGAGTGAAAGGCAGGGTAAATGAAATTCAAACATTCCTGCAGACACTCAAGAAATTTCTGTACAAACGTGAAGATTCAATTATTCTTTCATTGACTAACTTTTTAAATTGCACTGTACAAAGGAAAAACACATATCACAGAAGGTTTAGTAGAGATCTTATTCAAAACAAGGAGCTATTAACCTTTTTCAGTAAATTGATCTATAATGAATGCATTACTAATTGTTTTCACCTACTTTTGCCAATGGCCCTCTACTAAAAATACAGACTGTCAATTAGCAAAATAAGAACCTGTCAATGTAAATATTAAAGTTTTATATTATTAGCCTTCAGAGGGGAAATTATTCTCAGAGAATATATATTTTAATCCTCCCTCTCTTCTTTCCTTCCTTTTTCCTTTTTGTTTTCTTTCCTGCCTTATTTTTTAAAAAAAACTTTGCAGGAATGTCAAAATATGTTGCTCTGTACAGAGCAGATGCTAAGAATTCTGGATGTATATTTTGAATTACTATATTTGAGCAAGAAACTGTCTGTGGTAGCAAACTGAAAACTTTAGGGATAACTGTGCTTTTTAAATGAGAGCAGATCCAAAGGAGTCTACATCTTTCAAGCGTGTTTTTAATCCCAAGAAGAAAGAAGAAAGCGACACCCTCATTTGGGATTGATCCAAAACAGCCCTGAAATGCAGAACATTTAACGGCTCCAGATGTTTATCTATGTGTATTGGGCAGGTGCATCCAAATTCAAACCTGAAATCTTCCGGGACTCTGGCGCACATGCTGCCATTCATATAGGATTTTTTTTTTTTTNTAAAAAAAACTTTGCAGGAATGTCAAAATATGTTGCTCTGTACAGAGCAGATGCTAAGAATTCTGGATGTATATTTTGAATTACTATATTTGAGCAAGAAACTGTCTGTGGTAGCAAACTGAAAACTTTAGGGATAACTGTGCTTTTTAAATGAGAGCAGATCCAAAGGAGTCTACATCTTTCAAGCGTGTTTTTAATCCCAAGAAGAAAGAAGAAAGCGACACCCTCATTTGGGATTGATCCAAAACAGCCCTGAAATGCAGAACATTTAACGGCTCCAGATGTTTATCTATGTGTATTGGGCAGGTGCATCCAAATTCAAACCTGAAATCTTCCGGGACTCTGGCGCACATGCTGCCATTCATATAGGATTTTTTTTTTTTTTCCTGGAAGCTCTTTTTCAGTAAGCACTCTGCGTGCGCACGCACCTGCTGTGCCTAGAGGTAGGATTATAGCAAGTGTATTTCTGACCCTTTACCTCATTTCAGCATGAGCTAAGCCAGACACCGCCTCCCTCTGTTTTCGTTTCCCGCCCCCCTCATCTACCAAGAGGCTTGGTCCAGGCTGCCTGGTCTTTTGCCAAAGATGCCCTTCTTCCTGTCTGCAGATCTGGAGGAAGGATGGTGCTCAAGGGTCCTCAAATCAGTGTTTCCAGGGACTCCCTTTCTTTAGAGTACAAAGAGAGCTGGCTGGGTGGCAGCCAGAGGTGGCACGTCACTCTGAGAATCGCCTGAGGCACTGTGCTGGCGTCAGTGGGTGGAGTGGCGCTGAGAACAGGGTCTGTGAGGCGCCTGTATTTATTCTTCTCACGGTGGGCACCTCCTGACCTGCACCGTGGGGTCCCAGTGCCGGGCCCTTTAGTGCGCATGGAAGATGTAATAGCCACAAAGGGTGCTTTGGAGTCATCCCTAGTGTGTCTTCCTTTGAAAATTTCCCTGGAAGGTGAGCCGCTTGATTTGCCATTTTTAGAAGACAAAAATAATTAAGGGGCAGGACTGTTTAATCAGTCTGCCAGTAAACAAAATTGATTTCACATCTTTTGTGTTATAGGGAGCTCACTGTGCTGCTCTTGTAGACTGACTGCCAGATACCTGTGTTCTGGAGCCTCTTGCCTGGCAAGTGAACTCACAGTCTTGCCACTGGGAGACAGGCCTGAAGGTCCTGGGGTCAGTGCTTCTCTATTTTAATATGTAGAGGAGTCACCCCGTGATAGTGCAGAGAGTAACTCTGCGGGTCTGTGGGCCCAGATTCTGCATTTTTGCCCAACAAGCTCCCTGCTGAGCCCTGCACTACTGCTCTCCCACTGGTGCATGAGGAGTCCAGGCTCTCACCCCATGTTGAAATTTCTTCTTAGTTGGGAGCGCCATTAAGATAAAGTTGAAAGAATATTGGCTTGAGGGTCACTGTACAAGCGTTCTAGCTTTGCCACTCACTAGTGAGTAACCTTGAGGAAACCGCCTGGAGAAACCCTGTTTGGAGCTTCATCATCACTCTAACTCCAGCCTCAACCCTTCGCTCTAAAATCCCCACCTTGGGATTTCCCTGGTGGTTAAGACTCTGAGCTTCTACTGCAGGGGGTGCCGGTTGTACCCCTGGTCAGGAAATGCACATGCTGGCTCCAACAGCCAAAAAAAATGAATAAATCCTCAGTTCCTGTGGGTGCATCCAGTGGGGTACCTGCTAGCCAGCTGGGGCCTGGGGATGCTGGACTGCTTGCAGAAAGGCTTTTCTCTAAATGGCCCCACTTATGGGCCATTGGACGGAGAAGGCAATGGCACCCCACTCCGGTACTCTTGCCTGGAAAATCCCACGGATGGAGGAGCCTGGTAGGCTGCAGTCCATGGGGTCGCTAAGAGTCGGACACGACTGAGTGACTTCACTTTCACTTTTCACTTTTATGCATTGGAGAAGGAAATGGCAACCCACTCCAGCGTTCTTGACTAGAGAATCCCAGGGATGGGGGAGCCTGGTGGGCTGCCGTTTATGGGGGTCGCACAGAGTCGGACACGGCTGAAGCAACTTAGCAGCAGCAGCAGGGGCCATTGGAAGGAGTATTTTTGTTTTGTTTTTAGTTTCCATTTTAAGAGAAACCATTTCGAAAAGTAGGCATTGGGTGAGCGCTCAAGACCAGGACGAGAAGAAGTGTGGGTGGGGTGAGTGGATCTGGGAGATTCCTCTTCCTGGTGGAGAGAGGAGCGGGGAGGGGGAGCTGTCAGACAGGGATGAGGCAAGAGCACAGAGAGAGGAACAAGGGAAAAGATGGGGAAAAAGGAGCTGCAAGAGGAGAAAGGAAAAGCTGTTGGGGGTTCAGGGAGATGATGACTGGAGCGTGAGCCAGTGTTTTGGCGGAAGCAGAGAAGTATAGGAATAGACTGCAGAGAGAGTGCACAGATGACGTATTGGGTTTGACGAAGTGATGCGGAGTGGAAGGAATTGAAGAGGGAAAAAGAGAAATCAAAAGAGCAAATGCAGGGGCTGAAGATGGTGTTTATTTGGGCGGAAGGCCTGAGAACTCAGGCAGGGGGAGGACAAAGCCTTTGAGGTGATATTTTGTAAGGGCCAAATTTTCAGCTGTCAATGAGTGGGGCATAGAATCAGGCAGGATGTGAGGAATGCCAAATGGATAGGGGGGGAAAAAGAGGGAGGCCTTTAGCGGCGATGCAGAGCCTGCTGGGGTCAGAAGAGGAGCAATGAATGGGATCCAAGGAGACCCAGCTTCCACCTCCGTGGTCTGCTCTCCCCAATGCTCTCCAAGCCCAGCTCTTGCTAGCCCCACAGTACAGCCTTCCTGGGGGCCTAGAAGCTTCCCTGGAGCTGAGTCCCTTCTCTGGAAGGTCTGTGTGTGTGGAGGAAACAAGGAACCTGCACTTTTCCCACGTGCACTTCTCGGGAAGCTGGCAGCACCCAGACCTTAGCAAAGGCTCAAAGGTGCAGGACATTGAATTAGAAAGCAGTGACTTCACTCCTGAGCTTGGTTCTGATGCTGGGTTGGGGAACTGTTGGTGGGAATGTGCTTCATAGAATCCCAATTATGGGCAGTGAAATTGACCGAGGGCCCCAGATGATGTGTTCTGAAATCTATGGCTGCATTAGCTGGATCCCATGCTTCCCATGGACTGCTCCCAGCCAGTGACTGTGCTGGGGACCCCAAGGCAGATCAGCTCCAGTTCCTTCAGGTCCCTGATGGGTGTCTGCAGCTAGAGGACTCCCAGAGAGCATTGCCAACTTTAAATCTTGTTCAGTTGCCCAGCTATCTAGATGCTTCCACCAAACCTGCTCTCCCTCATGGTTGTTGGACAATTCTCCCAGCCTCATCTACATCCTACCCCATTCCCTCTCTCGGGTGAAATTTTTCTGTGCTTAGTCCTGTGATTTCTGTTTCTCCGAGGACCCACACTAATACACAAGAAGGGACGAGGAAGGGCAGAGGAAATGAGTCAGATTTGTATCCGTTAATGCTATAAATATCAGAATGGGTTCCTGGAAAAGCACACAAGTGGAAGAGAAGAAGGGGAGCCCAAGACATGGGAGATATCAAGGGAGATGATTCTGGGAGTTACCTACTCCCATTCTTATTTCCTGGAACCTCTGATTTCTACCCCCACCCATAATCTCCATTTTAAGGCTTCCCATCTCTAACTACCACCTCCTGACTTCCCAGCTCACTCCCTTTTTCATCCCTGCTGCTAAGTCGCTTCAGTCGTGTCTGACTCTGTGCAACCCCAGAGACGGCAGCCCACCATGCTCCCCCGTCCCTGGGATTCTCCAGGCAAGAACACTGGAGTGGGTTGCCATTTCCTTCTCCAATGCATGAAAGTGAAAAGTGAAAGTGAAGTGGCTCAGTCATGTCCGACTCCAAGCGACCCCATGGACTGCAGCCCACCAGGTTCCTCCACCCATGGGATTTTCCAGGCAAGAGTACTGGAGTGGGGTGCCATTGCCTTCTCCTACCCTAACAATTCTTCCACCTTTCCAAAACGTAAAACCCATCGATCTTGCCAAATTTGTACTGTGCTCACCCCTCCTGCCCCACCCTATTCCTATCCTGCTTGGGGCCCTTTGGTCTTCATTTTGCCCATGCACAATCTTCATTGATTTCCTCCAGTATCTAGTCCTCCCAGTGTCCTGGGTGGCAAATCCCTAACCTTGGCTAGATCCAACTCTCTGCCTATTCCGTGTTTATATAAATGCAGCTGAAAATGGCTGAGAAAAGAAAAGAAAACAAAACCCCAAACCTAACCATAATGTCACTTTACATTCATGGCCACGAACCTCAAGTTTGCTCTTAGCTCTGCTGGGGAATACTACTGCATTTTCCTAGTCCATTCACTCTCCTCTCCGGCATGGCAACCTCTTAACTTCTCTTTTTGCAAAACTCCCTCCTTCCTCTTTACTGTCATCTGATTTTTCTCCTCTCACAGTCTTCTCCTTCTCAGTCTTGTCAGCTCCATTCTTCTGGTTACTGTGGCCAAACCTTGAAGTCGTCCTTGATTTCTCTCTGTCCACATCCTCCATCAATCTACAGGCAAACCCCATTGGTTCCACCTTCTACATGTCTCCAGACTCTAGTTTCATCTCTTTGTCTGTCTCCATCAACTCACACTTGGATTCCTGCAGTGCCTCCAATGGGTCTAATTCCTTCCTCCAACCTTGCCTTCCCACCCCCAGTCTATTCTTAGCACTTTGAGCAGAGTGGTCAAGTTAGATCTCCTGCTGACAATCCTCCAATAACTTTCTAGCTCACTTAGACTAAAAAAGCAAAGCTGTTACAGCAGAAGGTCCTTGTGCTCTCCTCCCCAGGTCACTGACCTGATCTCTTGCTCCTGGTCCACTTTGTCCTTTCTTCTCTAGCTTCATCTGCCATGCCTCCTTGACCCTTCACTCTAGCCACACTGGCCTTCTCACTCTTCCTGAGACACACCAAAAGAGTCACATCTTTGGGCGTCCTGTTCCCTCCTCTTAGAAACCCTCTCTCACTCAAACCGAATCTCTCCATTCCTTTGTGTCTGCTCTTAAGGGTCACCTCTCCGTGAGGCCTCCTTGACCACCCGTTATAGAGGCCAAGTCCTCTCCCTCCCTCCCCGTCGCCTCCACCCCCTATATCCTGTGTGGTCTTTTCTCCTTACTTGTGACAGATCACCATTGACATGGGACATATTTTCTTGTTCACTATCTGTCTTCCTTAACTAGAATGTAGACTCCACGAGAGGAGTTCGATTGCTTCACATGGGAGATGCTCCATGGCTAAAATAATAAATTAGTGAAAGTTGAACAAGGTAAAGGGATCTAGCTGATGGGAGAAATACAAGAGGAGGGAGACCTAGACCACAAAGAAATATCTCCTAGGAACATATTTTGATGGGGAAAGCAAGAAACATGAGGATAAAGAATCAGATTTCATCATGGACTCTAAGCTCAGGATTGTTTTTATGAGCATGAAACTGTCTTTCTAAACCTCAGTCCCCTTATCTGCAAGAAGTGAGAGCAAGAAACCTACCTCTATGGGTTACAGTGGGCCAGGTCCCCTTGACCTACCCAAGGTGGAACTGAGGCTGACTATCAGCTACCACCTGCTTCTTGCAAAGTTGATGAAACCAAGGAAAACCTTCTTGGGTGAGGGGAAGTGTCCCCAGGGTGGAGAGGATTGCAGGATCTGAAATCAGTGTAGCAGCGAATGATGACGTGGGGGCTGGGCTAGGCCTTTCTCTCCTCTGTTTGTAGCCAGAGGAAGGAGCCACCTTAAGGGAAACAAATGGTGTTGTGCTTCTGTATTCAGAACACTGACATTGCTCCAGAAAGAAGTGAGAGGAGATTATGCAGGAAGAGAATTGAGTCTGTCAGAAGCTTCAAGAAAAGAAAAAAAAAAAAAAGATGTAGAAAGGAGCTGTTTGTTGCTCTTTGTTCAGGTTTTTATCTTGAGAGTCTGTTTATAAAAATGTTCTCTCTTGCCCAGACTCTTTTGCTCCTGCCTGGACGTTCCCCCCAGCTCCCCCCCTTCCCTGTTCTTATTTGAGTTAAAGCTCTTTCCTTGATTAAATAATGAATAAAAGCTCTTCCCAAGTCTGGCCTTCCTGGTGCTCCGGAGAAATTACAGATATATGTACATATATATACATGCAAAGTAGCCTGAGATAAAGAGGCTCAAGATAAATAGGTTTCTGGTGGTTTTTTTTTTTTTTTTTTTTTTCCTTTTAAAGAAGTGTCATTCATAAAATACACTTACAAACAACACAGATACGAACTAGGGCAAAGCAGCCTAAGTGCAGCTAAATAGTTTGATTTAATAAAGCTCTTGGACTTAAAAGCATGTATTTTTATTGAAAATTATGTTATTTACTTATAAAAATGGGTTGGAACTTGCTCCTGTAGGGTCACTATATCAGTCAGGTACCAAGCTGCTCATGCTATTGTCTATACCAGGAAGGATTACCCAATTCATAACCAATGAACATTTCTCTTTGGCTTTCTTCCCCCAAGGCTCATCAATTAAGACAAGCTGTGCACTGCACCATTTGCAGAGCCGCTGTATCTTTACTCTAGAAGACCTGGCCTTGCCCAGTCCACCCCCATATTACACCTCTTTAATCATGTCCCACAGTTGTAAAGAGGAGGAGTGCCAACCACCTCAGCTGTCCCCACCCATGTACCTGTGGGGGCTTCTCTCCTTTATCTGCTCCAGATTTGGAAGAGAATCCTTGTTCTCTCCTCACTCATAAATTGGGACATATAGGAATGGGATTTTGAAAAGAAATTTCATAAAGATATTAAAGGAAGGCGAAATAATTTTTAATGGCATCAAATGAATAAGCAAACAATGTACAATGTCTGAGCTCTAGTTAACTCATGTGTAGTTACAGGTTGATTAATTTTTTTGTAGGTTCGCAGAGGTTTCTGTAACTGGTACACCTAACAGAGGCCAATTCTGAAATGTAAGACTTACGTGTCTGCAGATACTGGCTTACCTCCACCCATCCATCCAATAATTCCTGATATGTATTGACTGACTAACTTGCATAGCACATAGAGGTAAGCAAAAATATCACCATCTCTGGCCTCATGGTGCTTGAAGTCTAGTAGAAAAAAGTGAAAGTGAAAGTACTGGACTTAAACAGTCGTGTTGGACTCTTTGTGACCCCATGAACTGTAGCCCACCAGGCTCCTCTGTCCATGGGATTCTCCAGGCAAGAATACTGGTGTAGGTTGCCATTCCCTTCTCCAGAAGATCTTCCTGACCGAGGGATCAAACTCAGGTCTCCCACGTTGCAGACAAATTCTTTGATAGACATCAATTCAATAATCACTCTAATGAACAAATTATAATAAGAGCAAAGTGTTCTGAAGGAGAGGAATATGGTTTAATGAAAGCATATTTCTAGACTAGGAAGTCAGGAAAGTTTTCCATGAAAAATTAATGCTTGAAATGTGATCCAAAGGATTAATAGAACTCAACTAAGGAAGAAGGTGGGAGTGCATTCTAGAAAAAGGGGCTTGGAAAGCATGGGAAATCTGAGACCTAGCAAGCAAGCCAGTGGGGCTGGGGCTCAGAGACTAGGCAAGAGTGGTAAGACGCAAGCCTAGAAGAGGAGTTCAAGTCAAGCTGTCCTTGTTGCCTACTACTGCATAGCAAATGGGGCTTCTTTGGTGGCTCAGACAGTAAAGAATCTGCCTGCAATGCAGGAGACCCAGGTTCAATCCCTGGGTCAGGAAGATCCATAACAAATAGTCCCTAAACAGCATCTGAAAACAACAAACATTTATTATCTCACTTTCACTGGGACAGGAATTCTGGAGCAGCTTAGCTTATTGGTTCTGGTCTCTCATGAAGTCACAGTCAAGATATCACAAGCACTGCAGTCATCTGAAAGTCTGTCTGGACTGTGGAGTCTGCTTGTAAGATAGCTCATGTACATGGCTATTGGCAGAAGACTTCAGACTTCCCTGAGTGACCTCCCCACAGGTTTCCCTGAGGGTCCTCTGACATGGCAGCTGGCTTCCTACAGAATAGTGATTCAAGAGCCAGAGAGCAAGAAGCAAGCTATGATTCCTTTTAAGTCCTAATCTGGGAAGTCACTCACTGTCACTTCCATTCTGTTCTGTTTATTACAGGTGACCCACTAAGTGTAGCTCACACCTAAAAGGAGGAGAATTAGGTGCTACCTTTGGAAGGGAGATGATCAAAAATTCTGTGGCTTGTTTTAAAATCATCTATGAACCATGGAGGACTTTGCAGCCCTATTAAGATGCATTCATTTGCTAGGTCTGCCATAACAAAAGCACCACAGATTCTGTAGCTTGAACAGTAGAAATGTTTTGTCTCACAGTTTTGGAGGCTAGAAGTCTGAGATCAAGGTGTCGGCAGGGTTCACATCTTCTGAGGCTTTCCTTGGCTTGTAGATGGTCCTCTTCTCCCTGAGTCTTCTCCCTGGTTGGCCCTCTGCCTGTCTGGATCCAAATTTCCTCTTTTTATAAGGACACAAGTCATATTGACTGAGGATCCACCCTAAGACCTCATTTTAACTGAAATAGTTCTTTAAAGACTCTGTGTCCAAAGACAGTCACGTTCTCAGGTCCCAGGGGCGTACAACTTCAGCATGTGAATTTTGCAGGAGGACACATTTCAGCTCACAGCACAAGGATTTTTAAGAATAATTTATTTACTTATTTTTGGCTGTGCTGGGTCTTCATGCTGCCTGGGCTTTTTTCTAGTTGCAGCGAGTAGAGGCTACTCTCTAGTTGCCATGCACAGGCTTCTCATTGCAGTGGCTTCTCTTGTTGATGAGCCTGGGCTCTAGGGCACACAGGCTTCAGTAGTTGGGGCAGGTGGGCTCAGTAGTTGTGGCTCCCAGGCTCTAGAGCACAGGCTCAGTAGCTGTGCCACACAGGCTTAGTTGCCCTGCTGCATGTGGGATCTTCCTAGACCAGGGATTGAACCCATATCTCCTGCATTGGCAGGCAGATTCTTTACCACTGAGCCACAAGGGAAGCTCAACACAAAGATTTTTTTTTAATCTTTTCTTGGAGCAACAGGAAATCATTGAAGTAACTGTAGGTCTCTGGAGTAGGAAATGGCAACCCACTCCAGTATTCTTGCCTGGAAAATTTCATGGACAGGCTTCCCAGGTAGCTCAGTGGTAAAGAATCTGCCTGCCAGTGCAGGAAATGCGGGAAGTGTTTGTTTGATCCCTGTATTGGGAAGATCCCTTGGAGAAGGGAAATGAAAATCTACTCCAGTATTCTCGCCTGTCTTATCTTACCGACAGAGGAGCGTGATAGGCTACAGTCCATGGGGTCGCAAAGAGTGGGCCATGACTGAACACCCATTGCCAAGGAAGGTGTGGAGAGTGGAGTCGCTTTCAGATTTGTATTTAGAAATTCCTCAGCTTGCAGCATGAAGAGCTGGTTAGAGACAGAGTCAGGTGCAGATTGGCTGGCAACCTTAAAGTGATCCAGATGAGAGGGGATGAGTCTGGGGATGAAGGTGGTGGCAACAGAGACAAAGGGAGGTAGACAGATTAAAGAGGTAAAATTGGAGGCAAAATTGTTAGGATTGTGGCTAGATTGACTATGAACATGAGAGCTGGAGCTAGGGAGAGCCGACAGTGATGCCTGGATTTTTGGCTTCTACCCCTGGATGGGGTGAAGCTACTGCTGACATAGGAGACAATGGAAGAGGTCCAGGAGGTGATGGTAGGTGATGGTAGGTGATGGTAGGAAGATTATGAGTTTGTGATGACTGTGTGTTGTTGAGGAACCTGGTAGTGAACCAAGAAGAAATATACCTTGGCATGTGTGAGCTGTTCGGGTCTAAGACTCAGAGACATCTGACTGCAAATATAAGCCTGTAAGTCATAGGCAGAGAGGTGGTATCTGAAGAAACGACATGAATGAGGCCGGACAGGACTAAATATGAATGAGAAGAGTAAAGGGCCTAGGACTGATCTCAAAGAACTCTAGGGCATCCAAGTACTGCAGCTTTAGGTCTCATTTTTCTATTTTTCACATACACTGAATTTGAAAGTACAGCTTGACTGTGTCTTTATGGAACTTGATATGATACCCAGGAGAAGAGGTGAAGGACCAGAGAGTAATTTAAATTTAATTATTCACTTTATTTGACTGTGCTGGTTCTTCACTGCTGCTTGGGCTTTTTCTAGTTGTGGTGAAGGGGGGCTAGTCTCTAGTTGCAGTGTGAAAGTGAAAGTCGCTCAGTCATACCTGACTCTTTGTGACCCCATGGACTATACACCCCATGGAATTCTCCAGGCCAGAATACTGGAGTGGGTAGCCTTTCCCTTCTCCAGGGGACCTTCCCAACCCAGAAACTGAATTGGGGTCTCCTGCCTTGCAGGCAGATTCTTTACAGCTGAGCGGTCAGGGAAGTTGCTGTGTGACTCCTCCTCCTACTGCAGTGAATCCTCTTGTCGTGGATGGAGCGTGGGCTCTAGGGCACATGGGCTTCAGTAGTTGTGGTGCACGGGCTCAGTTACCCCATGGCATGAGGGATCTTTCTGGACCAGGCATTGAACCAGTGTCCCCTTCATTGCAGGGCAGATTCTTAACCACTGGACTACCAGGGAAGCCCGAGAAGAGAACAGTTGGGATATACTATTGCCATGATCTATTACCCAAGAACGTTTGTGCACATCTCTCCTAGTGCTGGGCACATGGAAGGATGGCATTTTCTCCCTTTCCTGCATGTACGAATATGTGCTAAAAATGAGATGAAGTCAAAGTGTTCTTAGACCTTCACTGTGGAAAATTTTTGAACAGTCACCTGTGGCCCACAGGTAAGGATACAACGTTTGCCTCATCCCCATCTCTCCTCTGGGTCAAGAATTACGCAGGAGGGAAGGAGTTGTGGGTGACGAGTGGAGATGGGGATCCTGGGAGACATAAGCTGGAGAGGAAGGGAAATCAATCATGATAGGAATGAGATTTTTCTCTTTTCTCCCAAATTAGATCTACCCTCCATAGATAACCATATGTGTCACAGCGAAAGGTTTATAGAAAAGGGACTCTAGGGTAAACAGATCATGTTAAGAGAGAGTTTCTGCCAGGGCATAGAATCTGTGCTCCCGGACAAAGATGACCGATTCAATTTCACAGACGGGATTGAGCACCCTCTCTGGGTCTACTGTGTGTGTTAGGACAAGGTCTGGTTAGGGGAGGGTACTTGAGGAAAGAAGAGAGAAGTGGGAAGTGGGGCTATTTTGGCCTCGGAGGTTTCTGATGAGATAACAAACAGCGTTGTACAGGAGAATGTAGTGCTTAGGAGAGCCCACGCTTTGGGAGAGATGGGCTATTTCAAAGGTCTGACTTGCAGCAACTCTAGCGTCCCATTTACGTTACCATTTATCACATTTATAGCTTGTTATCTGAGTCTCATCATGTGAACATTTGCTTCACAAATGCAGGGGTCTGTGTCTGTTTTGTTCAGTGACGTATTGCAAGCACCTAGAATGGGGCCTGCACTTAATAGGTGTTCAGTGAACGTATGTGGAACGACTGAGTGAGCATTCTTTGGACTTCTGTGAAGCAGGACCGAGGTGGGGTCTCCCCACATGTGCAGATGGCACTCCAGGGCCTCACTTGTGCACAGAATGGTGCATGATAAAGTGTCTCTCTTTACGCTATTTGTCTTATTTGTCTGCATATGTTGGAGGAAAATAGGGCCTATCCTAGGGGCTTATGAAACTCATGACTATTTTGCCTATGCCTCCCACTGCCCTTTTAATGAGAGCTTCATCTTCACTCCTCCACTGATGACCCCATTTAGGGCAGAATCTCATTTCCACACCTGTCTATCCCTTGGGTGACTCATCTCTCTCCACTGTGTTCCCTCAGCTGTGCTCTTGGAAAGGAGCCCCCTTTTTATTATAGCTGCAAAATTAAAAGCTTTGTTCTTCAAACGTACAAATTTCAGACTCTAAGCAGATAGAAATATTGGGGGAAGGAACTTGGAGCACTCTTCAGTTATACTGACCATTGCTAGGGCACGTTCCACGTGAAGACATATTTGGTCCATTTCAGGTGGATATAATAAAAGCCACGTCAGAAGGGATACTGTAACCAGACTCAGTTCCCAGATGGCCCTGCTCCCTGAAGGGCCAGCCAGGCCCGTGTCTAGCTGTACAGGGTCACGTTCTGAGCGCTTCTGGTAGCAGAGAGCCCAGGTTTTTTCTAGGGACTTGAATGTCCTGCCCCAGACCACATTCACCCTCGCCCCTTCCTGCAGACCCTTCTTGGTGTCCCCTGCCCTGGCATGCCTCTTCTCCAAGGTTAATTGGCATCTCAGAATAGTTTTTCTCTCCGAGCCCTTTTTCTAACACCCAGGGATACATTCCTCTCCCTTCAATGTTATTTTCACCTCTGATAATAACATTTTCAACTGTGAAGTATGTCACGGGAACCCAACTACTTTGCCAACACGAAGTGCAAAATTGAGCCTAATTAGAAATGAAAATTAATTATATATGAAATAATTTCTAAGGGACTGTAGAGAGGAATAGGGTAGCTGTCTCAGGGAAGCCCTCTCAGAGGAGGTAAGAGTTGGATGAGGTCTTGAGAAAGGATTTGGAGGATAGAGCCATAGGAAACCTGATTACTCTCCACAGCTGCAGTCTGCTTGTCTGTCAACTAAGCTATCAGATTTCCCCCGATCTGGGCATTGAAACCGACAAAGAGATTAATAAACCAAGTTCAGGGCTGCAAAAGGACAGGACCTCCGGAGAACTCAGTCAGGACCTGTTTGAGGCTCAGAAGCTGATTTGTAGGGTGTGAAAAGAGAGAACTGGGCATCACTTATTCAGTGAATGCGGGGAAGGAAGACTAGTGATTTCATGTTAAGTAGCCTCTCTGGGCCTTGGTGGTCTCGTCTATGAAACAGGGAGAATGACAGTGTCTCCCTCATTCTCTTTGTCTTCTTCTCCTTCCCTTTTCCCTTCTTCTTCTATTCCTTCTTCCCTTTCTTTTCCTCCTTCTTCTCCTTCAATCATCATCACCACCATTATCATTATGCTTATTCTGAAAACTTTTCATCTGTCCGTTTCCTGGACATCACATCCCCCCGGTTTTTACCTGCCCTACTGATCTTTCTTGGCTTTCTCTTCCTCTGCTCTACCTCTGAATGTTAATGTGTGCCGGGGATAGTCCTGGACTTCTTCCTTATCAATATCTGTACATTCTCCAAGGTGATATCTAGTTTTTTTATGTAGCTATGCAATTAACATCTAGAACTTTAAAATGGCCCAAACACAATCTTGATTTCTTAACCCCAAGCTTTCCAATCAATTCCTCATCCAACCCTCCCCCTTTCTATAAATAGCATCATGATTCACCAAGTTGTTCTGTTTCGGGTTGCTCCAAACCTCGGAGACATTCTTGATTCTCTCTCCCTTATGCCTCATATGCAATCCATCAGCCAGTCCAATTAACCTATTCCTGAAACATATCCAGTCTCTGTCCACATCTCTCATTCCCTCAGTGACTCCACCCCTCCTTTAACCACCACCACAGCAGTCTCCTAACTCCTGTTCCTCCTTTCGTTCTACTCTAAGGAGATGGCAATCCACTCCGGTATTCTTGCCTGGAGAATCCCATGGACAGAGGAGCCTGCAGGCTACAGTCCATGGGATCGTAAGAGTCGGACACAACATAGTGGCTAAACCACCACCACCAACCCTTCTTCACACAAAAACAGAGGGAAATTTAATTACATCTGATAGAGTCTTTTCACTATCAAACTTAAATACACATGGCTTCCTCTGGCATATAAGCCAGGAAAAGCCAGTTCTGCCTACCTCTCCCACCTCTCTCCCACTCACCTGCTGAGTTTCTTCCACACTAGTCCTTCTTCCTTTCCTCAAACCCATCCTGGGATTACTAGCTGTGCCCCTGAAGGTCATGGGGCCAGCTCTTCCTTGCCTTTAGTGACTCATTCTGAATGTCACCACCTCAAGAGGACTTTCGGTCACTCCATCTGAAAGTAACCATCCAGTCATTCACTCTCACATCAGCCTGTTTTAACTCTATGCACACACTTATCACCAGGCAATATTTTCTTGTGGGTGTGTTTATTGTTTTACAATGTCCCCACACTAGAACAGAGACCTCATCTATCTTAGTTCCTTCAATACCCACCTATGACAGTATCTAGCACATAGTAGGTACTCAATAATTATATATTTATTGAATTTAAAAAACACAAGGCAGTATAATTGAGTAAAAGCACATAGTGATCGGGGCCAGATATAAGCTAAAACCCGATTCTATTTGAACTTGTTAACCTGCCTGCAACCCTGGTTTAGAGCTGTGTGACCTTGAGTTTCCTTCTCAGCCATTCTGAGCCTTGATTTGTTCATTGCTTCCATAGCAATGCCACTTACTAGGCTGAATTTTGAGCTTATTGCGTGAGATAGTGAAGACATGTAAAATAGTATGCCTTGACCATTATATGCCAACAAATACTACATATTATTTTTAATGTTGAGCCTCTGAGTGGCAATGGAAACTGGCCCCAGGTGATGGAGAGAAGGACTTGGGAAGAGACAAGCCCTCTGGCCCAAGACTGACAAAAGCAGAGTGAGGGAGTGAAAACTCAACCTGCAGCCTTCCTTTACTCCCCATGGCTGGCCACGCGGTTATAAGGCAGCTGCTGGCAGTGCCGTTCAACTGTACATAAATATTGGTGCATTCTAATGGCATTGGATGGCGGCTGATAAAGGCAATGAGAGACAAGGTTATTGATGTCTGTCTCAAGGCCTCGATGGGACCCAAGCCAGGGTTTTAGCAAGGATCCAAAAGTTGCATCAAGCCAATTGATTCTCTATCACCCCAGGAAGACACGTATTCAGGGGCACTGGCAGTCTGGCAAGCAGCTGCCTGCATTAATGAAAGCACACAAACAGGACTGTTTCCCAATTTGTCTCTTTCCCTGCCAGCCTGCAGGCCTCCAATCTAAAAGGTAGTTGGCGCTTGGGATTTCCACTGATGAAAACGATGGAAGAAAGACCGAGGTAGGCAAAGGGATTTGGCTATGCTCCAGGTGTCCCTGGGGAAACAAGTGCTCTTTGTGACAAGTTTTCCATAGAGGGAATGTACAGAAAGGCTCTGGAGTGCTGCTCGATGTGCTCTGGGTGGACAGGCTGCTGCGTCATCTGGTGGAGGGCAAAGAGCCCCAGGAGGGAACCAGAAAAGCAGTGAACCTAGCTCAAGCCTTGCTTGTCTCTGGACTTTATCTCCCATCAGTAACAAGGTACCTGACATATCATGGAGATATCCCAGACCATGAGGCCCACAGGGGCCAGAACTGGTGTTATCTGTTTGGCTGCCAGATGGCTGCCAGATCTCTACTAGACTGCGAGACCCCTAAAGTCAGCAACTGTGTTTCATTCACCTCTGGATCCTCAGAGCCCAGCATGGTGCCAGGCACCCACACGTCGCTGGTAGATGTTTGTTGGCTAAATGCATAGACTTTGACCATATCCTCTCTGGCTTCTGTACAGAAGATGCAGACTTGGCCTTGTAGCATGGAGATCACTCTCTGAGGGGCAAAAAGGCAAGGATGCCAGCAACGTGGAGAGCACTGTCCTGTGGATGGGGAATTCTTGGGAAAAAAACTAATAGAATCCCAGGCCCAGTCCCCACTCCACTGTGATTTAACAGAAAGGCAAACCCTCATGGCTGCCTCTGGATTTTGTTGAATTGAGCCAGCTTTAAGCATGATCCGTGGCAAAGGCAAGGGCTTCCAGGCTCATCCAATGGGCTGTCATTTCCTCCCCCTTCAACTGGTCCCACCTCCCTCTACTCAGGGAACAAAACTGAACACGTGTCTTCCTGGGGTGACAGAGAGTCAATTGGCTTGACGCAACGTGGGTGAGTAAAGCAAAGGTGTTTGGGGTCTCCAATAGATTCCCTCATTCTCTTATTCACTGTTCATTCATTCATCTACTCAACTAATCTTCCTTTAGCATCTGCTTTGCTTCAGGTCCAGAGATTTCCCAAGCAGTCCCACAAGAGGGAAGAGCAAGTCTGTCATAGGCACTTAGAGAGCTTCTCCCCCAGGCCACTCTTCCAAGGCAGGGCTGATTCTCAAGTGCTTGATCTGAGGCTGCAACTCCAGTGGAAAGCATGGGAACTGCAGGGGTGCTTGTCCGCCCCTGCATGAGGGCTCCTCTCTGCACCACCCCAGGATGCCTGGAATCCCAGCACACCTGGAACATAGCAGAGCTAGGGGTGACTTTGGCCCAAAGCATCCTGGGGTCCAATTACTGAAATATCGAAAGGTGTGCCTGCGCATGCTAAGTCACTTCAATCACGTCTGACTCTTTGAGACACTGTGGGCTTTAGCCCACCAGGCTCCTCTGTCCATGGGATTCTCNATGTAAAATAGTATGCCTTGACCATTATATGCCAACAAATACTACATATTATTTTTAATGTTGAGCCTCTGAGTGGCAATGGAAACTGGCCCCAGGTGATGGAGAGAAGGACTTGGGAAGAGACAAGCCCTCTGGCCCAAGACTGACAAAAGCAGAGTGAGGGAGTGAAAACTCAACCTGCAGCCTTCCTTTACTCCCCATGGCTGGCCACGCGGTTATAAGGCAGCTGCTGGCAGTGCCGTTCAACTGTACATAAATATTGGTGCATTCTAATGGCATTGGATGGCGGCTGATAAAGGCAATGAGAGACAAGGTTATTGATGTCTGTCTCAAGGCCTCGATGGGACCCAAGCCAGGGTTTTAGCAAGGATCCAAAAGTTGCATCAAGCCAATTGATTCTCTATCACCCCAGGAAGACACGTATTCAGGGGCACTGGCAGTCTGGCAAGCAGCTGCCTGCATTAATGAAAGCACACAAACAGGACTGTTTCCCAATTTGTCTCTTTCCCTGCCAGCCTGCAGGCCTCCAATCTAAAAGGTAGTTGGCGCTTGGGATTTCCACTGATGAAAACGATGGAAGAAAGACCGAGGTAGGCAAAGGGATTTGGCTATGCTCCAGGTGTCCCTGGGGAAACAAGTGCTCTTTGTGACAAGTTTTCCATAGAGGGAATGTACAGAAAGGCTCTGGAGTGCTGCTCGATGTGCTCTGGGTGGACAGGCTGCTGCGTCATCTGGTGGAGGGCAAAGAGCCCCAGGAGGGAACCAGAAAAGCAGTGAACCTAGCTCAAGCCTTGCTTGTCTCTGGACTTTATCTCCCATCAGTAACAAGGTACCTGACATATCATGGAGATATCCCAGACCATGAGGCCCACAGGGGCCAGAACTGGTGTTATCTGTTTGGCTGCCAGATGGCTGCCAGATCTCTACTAGACTGCGAGACCCCTAAAGTCAGCAACTGTGTTTCATTCACCTCTGGATCCTCAGAGCCCAGCATGGTGCCAGGCACCCACACGTCGCTGGTAGATGTTTGTTGGCTAAATGCATAGACTTTGACCATATCCTCTCTGGCTTCTGTACAGAAGATGCAGACTTGGCCTTGTAGCATGGAGATCACTCTCTGAGGGGCAAAAAGGCAAGGATGCCAGCAACGTGGAGAGCACTGTCCTGTGGATGGGGAATTCTTGGGAAAAAAACTAATAGAATCCCAGGCCCAGTCCCCACTCCACTGTGATTTAACAGAAAGGCAAACCCTCATGGCTGCCTCTGGATTTTGTTGAATTGAGCCAGCTTTAAGCATGATCCGTGGCAAAGGCAAGGGCTTCCAGGCTCATCCAATGGGCTGTCATTTCCTCCCCCTTCAACTGGTCCCACCTCCCTCTACTCAGGGAACAAAACTGAACACGTGTCTTCCTGGGGTGACAGAGAGTCAATTGGCTTGACGCAACGTGGGTGAGTAAAGCAAAGGTGTTTGGGGTCTCCAATAGATTCCCTCATTCTCTTATTCACTGTTCATTCATTCATCTACTCAACTAATCTTCCTTTAGCATCTGCTTTGCTTCAGGTCCAGAGATTTCCCAAGCAGTCCCACAAGAGGGAAGAGCAAGTCTGTCATAGGCACTTAGAGAGCTTCTCCCCCAGGCCACTCTTCCAAGGCAGGGCTGATTCTCAAGTGCTTGATCTGAGGCTGCAACTCCAGTGGAAAGCATGGGAACTGCAGGGGTGCTTGTCCGCCCCTGCATGAGGGCTCCTCTCTGCACCACCCCAGGATGCCTGGAATCCCAGCACACCTGGAACATAGCAGAGCTAGGGGTGACTTTGGCCCAAAGCATCCTGGGGTCCAATTACTGAAATATCGAAAGGTGTGCCTGCGCATGCTAAGTCACTTCAATCACGTCTGACTCTTTGAGACACTGTGGGCTTTAGCCCACCAGGCTCCTCTGTCCATGGGATTCTCCAGGCAAGAATACTGGAGTGGGTTGCCATGCCCTCCTCCAGGGGATCTTCCCAGATCAGGGATCAAACCAGGGTCTCCAGGCAGGCAGGTTCTTTATCACTAGCGCTACTGGGGAAACCCAGCCAAAGATGTTCATGAGACATTGGCCTCCATTCTCTGAGATGCCTGGTCTACCATGATGCTCATGATGGAAGCTGGGGGAGGACAGCACAGCACTCTGGCCCATCTAATTTAATTTATAACTTACGTCACAGCAGCAATTAGTATGCATTGTTTACATTCCTTCTTAACACTTTGCCCAAATCCCTGGGAGCTTGAGATGGCTGGTGTATGCACGCCCGACTTGTTGAAAGGTTTGAGTGTTCTGGGGGAGGGGAAGCTGTGTCGGGGGGACTGACAGCAGAAGATGAGGAGGGCCAGGGAGTCCTTAGCCTGAGCTGTCTGGGCTACATCTCGCTGAAGCATGGGATTCTGACAGGGGCATCTGTCTCTCATTGTCTGTGGCTCACGTTTTCTCGGTGCCGAGGGACTTGATCAGGGATTCAGTCCTTACTGTTGGCTTCTGAAAAGAAAGGAAGGGCATGAAAGATATGCCTGGGAAGGACGAATCTTGGCGCATCTTGTGTCTTGTTCACCCGAGGCTTAACCATGACCTGCCAGAGTTGAGACAGATTCCAAGTTGGGGGAGGAGGCGAGCTGGAAGTTGCCTAGGAGAAAACAAGGGAAGTAAAAGAAAGCAAGGGAAAAAACATGTTGATTTATTTTGGATGCTATGTTCTTCCTATTACAGCATACTTCCTTTCTGGTGGGTGTAAGGAATTGACAAGACTAATGTAGATAAAGCTTTTGGAAAAACAAGTGTTTGTAACAAGATGGTAATACAGGGGTGGAGGCAGGGTGGTGGAGGCCAGAGCGGGCAGAGG
This sequence comes from Neotragus moschatus, assembly GCA_006410615.1. Taxonomy (NCBI): domain Eukaryota; kingdom Metazoa; phylum Chordata; class Mammalia; order Artiodactyla; family Bovidae; genus Neotragus; species Neotragus moschatus. The sequence continues at coordinate 556,035 of SJYA01002284.1, read as the reverse complement.
GGTTCTGGAAGGACTCAGGGTTTGAATGGCGCTGCCAGAGGCAAGAGAAGGGTGCGGTGGAGAGGATAGAGAGCGACCAGGGCAGGCAGGGCTGAGCACCGAGTAGTCTCTGCCACCCACTCAGGGTAAAGAATCAAGAGCCCTGGTGGTAGGTGAAGGCCGTGAGCTTTGTGATCTAAAATTGGCTAGGAAGTCTCTGTGTCTATACACGGTCTTTTAAATTAATGATTGTGTGTAAGTACAGGTAATGCTTTCTATGACACTTCTTGACTGTATGGTAAGAGTGTTATTGATCTTATATTTTAGATATTTCCAAGTGTATCAGGAAAGCAGGAGTAATATGCTGTATTCCATGAAAATAATCCCCAAAGGATTCCATGAACACTTAAGTGCATTAAAAAAAAATCAATTTCTAGCTTTTTTCTTCCTGTGGTAGAACACTCATGTGTGTGTGTTATGTGTATGCCTGTACACTGTCAAAATTCAGACCCAGTCACACAGCTGGTGGTAGCCCGTTTCTGACAAAAGGGACCATATTGCTTATAATCCTACTGCCAAACAATGAGTATTTTTTAAATACTTGCCTCATTCTTTCAGGTTCAAATGAAATCTCTGAGCAACACAAATGAACCACAGTGTCCAGGAAAATTAAGATAAGTCCGTTGATAGAAACAAACATTAGGTTTGTTTGATAAAAAGAAATCAAAGACACATGTTAGCTATTTTCTGATGAATTAATGACACAATTTAGCAGAGGGAGATGGCTTCAGAGATGCTTAGGAACCTGGGAGAACTGAGTGGATGGCTGATATTGGGAGGAATTGACTGACACTCAGACACACTTATGTGGCGATGCCTCCAGTCCCAGGGCAGGGACTTTTGGTTTTGTTTTTTCTTCCCTGCAAAGGTCAAAAATAGCACTGGGTCAGCTACACTATCTTTTCCTGTTCTCTTCATGTCCAAGGACACCCATTTGAGAGAATATTGGCCAGGAGTCAAGGTTGGGGCAGAATGAAACTCACAGGCCCCAAAGTGGTCAACTGAACTTAACCTTATTCCTAAAGTTCCCTTTTATTGTTGTTGTTCAGTCACTCAGTCGTGTCTGGCTTTTTGGGACCCCATGAACTGCAGCACGCCAGGCTTCCCTGTCTTTCAGCATCTCTCAGAACTTGCTCAAACTCATGTCCGTTGAGTCAGTGATGCCATCCAACTGACTTTTCCTGTCACTCCTTTCTCCTCTTGCCTTCAATCTTTCTCAGCATCAGGGTCTTTGCTAATGAGTTGGCTTTTTGCATCAGGTGGCCAAAGTATTGGAACTTCAGCTTCAGCATCAGTCCTTCCAATGAATATTCAGGGTTGATTTCTTTGGGATTGACTGGTTTGATCTACTTGCAGGCCCAGGGACTCTCAAGAGTCTTCTCAAACACCACAGCTCGAAAGCATCAAAAGCTCAGCCTTTCTTTATGGTCCAAAGTTCCTTAACCAGTGGAATTAACTAGACAGAAATTGCTGGGCAAGTAGCCTTTAGTGTGACCTGTGATCAGCATTCAATAAGTATTGTTCAAATAGATGAATGAACTGTTAGGTGGAGAAGCACACTGTGGTGGAGAAAGGTCTCAGGTCAGTTATTGGATTTGTGATTTATGCATAAGAAGATGAGTAGCAATGTTTCAAGTGCTTTCCTTGATCACCTTGGAAAAAAGCAAGTTTGTAGTAGATTGAATATCAATTACCAAGGGACAGAAAGAAGTAACTTGTCAGCGAGAGTAAATTGAAGAAATTCGAGAAAAGATGAACTCCAGAATTCTAGGGGGGAAAGGATATTCAGAAAGGTGGAGTCTCAGAGAGCTGATGGAGAATGAAGACTCAGATGTAATGTAACTTAGAGGGAAGGAACCAAGGCTGTTTGGCACAAGAAAACAGCGGGGAAAGCCAGCAAAGGAGGGTCAACTCTCTAAAATCTGCAGAACTTTATTTGGGATTCGAAAAACTGAGGAATCCCAGTGTGCAGTTAAGATGTGCTACATAAGTAAAAGGGCTTCTGTGGTCAGAGCAGTTTGTGAAACCCTGAGTTAGACAATGACGGACCCACAGATCTCAGAGTCTTTAATACGATCATTTACACTGTCAGCCTCTATAAGGAAGACACAGTGCTGGCATTTCCCAAGCTTAGCTGATGATAGAACACTTTCTTCTCAGAGCGTTAGACAGAGGAGGGCTTCCCTGATAGCTCGGTCGGTAAAGAAATCACCTGCAAAGTGGAAGATCTGGGTTTGATCCCTGGGTTGGAAAGATCCCCTGGAGAAGGGAATGGCTATCCACTCCAGTATTCTGACCTGGAGAATTCCATGGACTGTATAGTCCATGGGGTGGCAAAAGTTGGACACGTCTGAGCAACTTTCGCTTTCACTTTCATTCAACAGAGTGCGTGTTTGAAGAACACCAGAAAACGTTGAACATGCTTCATTTATGTTGGGTCTCTTTGGACTGTGGTGTGTGTTGTGATAAGAAGAACATTAAGCTAAATGTTTAATTAAACTTCTGGTCCTTGTCCTTGCCACTTGCTACCTGTGTGACTATGGACATCATGCAGCCCCTCTGGGCTCCCTCACATGTCTAATGATGCTCTAGATGATACTGAAGTCTTACGCTGTCTCAGGCTTTATCATTCTAATCAGTTCCCTTCGATTATTTGGAACCATGAGCATCTAAAGGGATGGACGGGTGAAATCCATTCATCACTTGATTGATTTTCTGTCTCCCTCACTAAACTGTAAGTTCTGGGAAGGCAGGGTCTGCTTCTATTTTATCAGCACTGTTGGAGCCATAGTGCCTAACACAGGATGGAAACACAGTAGAAGTACATTTGGTTGAATGAATGAGTGAGTGGCTTCATATTTTGGGAGCCCTCATGTCATGTCTATCAGAAAAGAAGATGCATTTTCAGCCTTCCTCCAATAGCAGAGTCAGGCTGACACACACATCTAGCAGAAAGATGCCACGTGGACACTCTCCTGGATGGGGCTGGCAAGGCATCAGTATCTCTATGGACACCCTTCCGTCTCTGGATTCCTGTGTCCCACAGAGTCCAGAGGCAGGCTGTACAAAGTGTTAGTGTCTTCCTCTCCAGGAGCTGGGTGGCTCCTTCCCCACAGTCATTCTCCTGTTGGTGCAGCAGCTCAAAGCTCACAGATTGCCTTCTCACAAGACCGGAGCCGCCTGAACGTGGAGCTGATGGCTTCATTCTCAACTTCTGCAGACTTGGTGGCTGGCAGTGAGAATCTATTTTCTCTCACTAAATTAATCACCATTGGAAGCTGATCTCCTGGGGTTCCCCCAAACCCACACCCCATGCATTCTCACACCACGCTCACTCGGTCTGGTCTGTCCTTTCCCTTCCCTCTTTGCCTCCCAATTCCATCCTCACACCTCCCCTCCCACTGCAGGCATTTGGGCTGAAGGGGGAGATGGGCAGAGAGGAGCTGGCCCAGCACCTGCGCCGGTCTCTGTGAATGTCCAGACGATGGAGTGTGACTGCCTGCCTCGTGCTGGAGGGATTCGGACAGAGGGGCAGCTCAGCTCCTTCCGCTGGCTCACCTTTGGCCAATATAAGTGTCTTTGGGGTCTTTTCTGGAGAAGGGTGGCAGCAGGAGAATCACTCCGTTAGGAAAATCGTTCCACTGAAAGCCACTCTGCCCTGGAGATTATGGGGTTGGTCATATCTGGACTGAATTTGATCAGTATTGGTAGCACATTGCCACTTATTGCCTCTAAGGAGCTGGGTATTAACCTGATTTTTCTAGGACAAGACTTTATTATCTTTCTCGATTAGACCTCTGTGGGCTCCTTGCTCTCTTATGAGAATAAGCTCTGTGTGTGTGTGTGTGTGTGTGTGTGTGTGTGTGTGTGTGATTAGTAAGGAGTTAAGGACAGAAGAGCATGGAAGCTTGCTCTCTAGCAAACCATCTGCATACTGAATGTTCACGTGTTGAAATTCGTATGTTGAATCCTAACTCCTGAGGTGATTATATTAGAAGATGGGGCTTTAGGGAGTTGGTTTAGTCATAAGGATAGAACTCTACTATGTGAGATTACTACCCTTATGAAAGAGACCCCAGAGACTTCCCTCACCCCTTCTATCATGCAAAGACACAGTGAGAAAATGGTCATCCATGAATCAGGAAGCCAGCTCCCACTAGAAACCGAATCTGCCAGCACCTTGATCTTGGACTTCCCAGCCTCCAAAACTGTGCAAAGTAAATCTGTCTATAAAAGGCACCTCATCTATGGGATTGGTTACAGCAGCCTGCAGAGACTAAGACACCTTCTTCTGGATGCTATGAGCACTACAAGAAGTCACTCAAGTGAGTGGAGAAAAGGAGAAGTAGGGTCAGATCCCAGGCCCATGGAGCCCTGCCCAGGTGGCGCCAACCATCCATTGTTTCTGGGAAAGGGAGTTTGGAGTAGCCTGAATCTTGTTGCAAACAGAGAAACGGTGGCCTTGTTATTTTGTGGGCTTTCATAGCTCTAGCTACACAGAGAATGCTTCTTGGAGCAATAAGGTTTTAAACTTTTGGACAATTAGAAGCGGGAAGCCGTATCATTATATTACCCTCATAGAATGTGCAGGTCTCCAGAGGTGGAGGGCAGCAGGCTCTCCACTCCTATTGCACAAGAGTTTGAAAGGATGGTTCCCTGCTACACCCCCTTCCTGCTCCCCTCAGCAGTCCCAGCAGTCTGCACGGGAGGAGAACTGCCATCCGTCTCTGGGTGAGCACCTTTCGGAAGGGTTAGCCTCTCTGCCAGAGTTCTGGGGTCACGTCTGGTTCACTTTCCACGGAGCCTCTCACTCCATCCTACATGGAAGATGGTGGGAATCAGGAGAGGGCAGTACTGCTTTCCAGTGAAAGTACATTTAAGGTAGAATCTGAAATTAAAGGAAATCCCCTCTCCTTAAGGACACCCGAGGTAGATTTAGATGTGGGAAGAGTGGAGGCTTCTGGCCACTCTGAGTGCGAGCATTCCTCACCTCTACGAGCCTGTGTCTTTGTCTAGAACAGGGAATTCTAATCTTCACTCTGTAGGGTCATTGTGAGGATTTATGAGCTTATGTATAGAAGCAACTGGCCCCTGGGGAGGCTCGCAGTAAGTGATAGCTATGATTATAATATTCATAATCACAAATGAGCATTGGCAGTAATTAATGCTTTCACTTTTTCAAAGTGTTTTTGTTTGTTGCTGCAGGCTTAATTCCAGCACCAAGAGCCTAGTTTAGCAAAGTGGGGATTTAAGATCCTGAATTCTGCATTTCTTCCCCCTCAGGATTAAAACCACCTTTGAGAGTCTTGTGTGATTCAGGAACCATCTCTGGTAATGAAAACCCATTCAGTGAGCAGCACCTTCTGAGCGCAACGCGTGTGCTCAGGTGTGCTGGGACCTTTGCGTTAGTGCTAGTTCTGGTCAGTGAGGGAGCATGGAAGGTTCCCTAACCTTCTCTCCCCGCTTGGCTCCCTAACCCTGGCCCACCCTGAGCTCAGGTGAGCCAACCTCAAGTCGAGGGCAAGGCCCTGCAGCAGAACAAGCTTCAGTCTCTCACTGTGCTTCTTATATCCTTGCCTTTCCTCCCAGAAAAAGCATTTCCGGTCAGTGGCTCTGCCCCAGTGACTTTCCTGAATCCAGTTAGTGGAGTGTGACGTCTTTTCCAGAGGAGGTCATTTCTTCAGTCTCACATCTCAGTCTTAAGTCTCTTTTGTTGTTATTTAGTCACTGAGTCGTGTCCGGCTCTTTGTGACCCCATGGACTGTAGCCCGCCAGGCTCTCCTCTGTCCGTGGGATTTCCCAGGCAAGAATTCTAGAGTGAGTTGCCATTTCCTTCTCCAGGGGATCTTCCTGACCCAGGGATCGAACCTGCATCTCCTGAGTCTCTTGCATTGGCAGGCAGATTCTTTACTGCTGAGCCACCAGGGAAGCCTTCACATCATCACAGGAGGAATTTAAAAAGCCCGTCCTCTGGATGGCAGGAGAGAGGAGCGAGCTGCCTGAGAGATGGCAGATTTCACCCAACTCCCCTTCCTGGGCTTTCTGACAGATGAGCCATGGGGTGACCTGCAGTGTTTCCTCACCGGTCGTGCTTTGACTGTTCCCCTGCACCTCACCCCTCCCGCTCCCTCTTACTGGAGCAGCCCACCAGGAGAGCCAGCTTGACCTTGGCTGTCTTTGGCTTCAGCCTCCTCTGGGTCCTGTGGCATCTCCAGCCAGCCACTCACTCACTTGCAGCTTCAGAGTCTCATTTGATACTGGCCGGTGTCTCCATCCTCCTCCTCTTTCTTGGCTTACATGCTGTCTGCTGGGCTGATCCATTGCTGGAAAGACATTCTTCACTCCTCAGCCCCATTGCTCCCAACAAAAAGTATGTTGACTCCAAATAAGAGATTTATACTAAAAAAGGAGGGCTCACTTCAGCCATTGCTTTTCCCTGCCCCCATCCTTCCTGACCCCCTTTGTCTGTGTGCACCCCAACTCTGTCCACAGCTGTAGCCCCCCAGCCGCACCAGAGCCCCCCAGAGGGTTGCTCTGTGCACTGTACTAAGTGCGTACCGTCCTATCTATGAAGCTTCAATCTTCATGACAGCCCCATAAGGAAGTACTAACGTGATCCCCATCCCAGAGAGAAGTTCAGATCCGTTCCCTAATTCGCCAAAATTCGCACCACCCGAAGCTGGTATCACCAGCATTTAGATCCAGACAGTCTTGTCCCAGGGTCCACTCAAAGCCGTTTCTCTACACGAGGGTGCATACGAGACCGATAATGCTGTTATTTTGTTTTTAGACACGTGCTGGTATCTAGTCCTCACAGTCAGACCCCATGTGCACAGTGTCCTTTTATTCCACTCCTCCTCCCACCCGGTCCTCCCTGTGCCTGCCCCCTCCCCTGCTCCGTGCTCCTTCACTGCAACTCTCGGTGTCTCAGTGTGCACGCGCGCTTTGGAAATGCAAAAGGGATGGAGGCAAGGAGTCAGAGTGCTTTGCTGCAGCTGTCTGCCTTTGTACCTTCCTCCTCATCTTTCCACCTCTCTCTCCTGTCTCGGCATGGACGTTTCAGGTGACAGTCTGCCAGCATCTCTTTCTCTCACTGCCCCTTTCCCATCTCGACACCCTCCTGCCTTCTCTGTCTTGCTTCTCTTCTGTCTTCCCCTCTTGTTCATTTAGCGGTCCCATTCATTACATCGGGTGCAACCAAAAGCATTTCTGTCCGTGTCTCTGCCTCCCCTGCTCCACCCTCTTTGCCCCCACTGAGACTCCATAGATGGGAACCAGCTTCAATCCAAGCCCTGTTCCTCGCCAAAGAATAACAGCTCAGGAAGCACGGAGGCACGAGACAGAACATCTCTGTATTTCAAGAGACATCCCGGTCTCCTGGGACAAAATGACTTCTCTTGGTTTATTTATAAACTCTGGGGCCCGCATTCAGATGGAGCAGCTGGCTGGCTGGCAATGGGGTTCTGCTGGGGGCCTACGTGGTTCTCGGCCAGGACTTCCTCTCAAAGCCAAGGCCAGGCTGTGTTTAGGAGGAGGCTACACAGTCCCGGGGGAGCTTCATCTCCCACTCTGTGCCCACAGGCGGGATGGTGGAGGAGCTACGGATTTAACGGAGGGGCAGTGACTGGTATTGAGTCCCCCTACCTCTTGCAGGCAAGCGCTGGAGCCAGAGCAAGAAACAACTCGAGTTGGAAACAGAGTCCAGGCCTTGCTCCTCCCTCTGAAGAATTCTCTGCTCCTCTGCTTGTTTCCTCCCGGTCCTCATAGGGATGTCCTTCGGCCTTCCGTGGAACTCATCCACACTTACTTGCTCGACCCTGGCCCCTTCCAAAGAAACTTCAGCTCTTCCAGCCTCACTCCAATCCTTCCTTTCCTCAGTACCACCCTGTACGCCCATGCAGTCCTTTGTTTTTAGTCCATGTCTTGTCAATAACAGTCTGTGACATTGCCTTCAGGGCTGGGGATAGCACCTTGTGCTAGAATGCTCCTATAACTGGGCATTTGGCCCAGCATAAATGAACTTGGGTATTTTTATGGTGGGATCCTGACTTCTGTTACTGTGGTCCCGCCCCCTTCCCCTGCAGCCGGCCTAGCATCCAGCACCCAGTAGGTGTTCAGTAAACACAGTTGATGGTCTAGACTGCTGGCATCTGGCCAGAAATTTGGAGACCTCTGGCCAGTGTCCTCGCTGACAGGTCCAGCATGCTGTCCCACAGGGCAGGGAGGCTGTGCGATGTCCAGCAACGTTCAGCCCGCCTCAGTAGTGCTGCAGCTTGGTTCCCAGACACTAGCAATGGAAGCCCGGGCTGTTTAAGCGAGACTGCCAGAAGGGCCGCATTATTTGACCCTGACCCTTAAGGATACATTTTATCAATATCAAAATAAACAGAATGAGCTGGAAGAGTTCTCTTTTCTTGAGCCCCAGATCACTGCCCACCTTACTTGAATATTCACTGGGAACATGGACAGACGCAGTCATGGGGAGAAGGGGCGCACCTAGCCATCCTGGAAACAGGAGGCAGCACTCCGGCTGACCACAGCTTTCCATCACACTCAGGTGCTATGGATGGTCTTGCCTGAATGGTGCTTCCTAGTCTCTCTGCCTTCCCGGAAGGGCAAGGCCATGGACCCGCAAAGATTTCCTGTCTGTCTCTCCAACCCAAACCACTGTGGTGTCCTACATGGTCTCCCTGTCTCTTCTAGGCCCTAGGTTGCAGGTTGATTGTGTTTAATTGCGTTTATTTTATCATCAGTGCCATCTTTGCCCCCTGGATGCTGTCTTTGAGATCACCCTTTGCTCCTGCCCTGCAGCTGCAAGCTAGCCCATTTCCAGGTGCTTCTCCCAGGACTGTCTCTGGGTTGGGAGAAGAATGGAGAGAGAGAGAAAGCAGCAAGAGAGGATTCTCTGGTGGCTCAGGAGGAAAGAATCTGCTTGCCAGTGCAGTAGGCATGAGTTCAAGCCCTGGTCCAGGAAGATCCCATGTGTTGTGGGGCAACTAAGCCCATGGGCCATAACTTCTGAAGCGTGCATGCCCCAGAGCCCATACTCCACAACAGGAGAAGCCACCACAGCAAGAAACACACCCACTGCAACTAGAGGATAGCCCCCACTTGCCTCAACCAAAGAAAATCCCATGCAGCAGTGAAGACCCAGTTCAGCCCAAAACAAATAAATAAAATTACGTATAAAAAAAGAAAGCAGCAAGAGAGGTAGGCAGGCAGGGAGGCAAAATCGTTCCAACACCACATCCCCCAGAAGGGACCCCTGTGTGAACTGAAGAGTGGCAGGAAGGTGGCCACGCCTGTAGACTGGTTTCTGTGGCTGGGAGGGCAGAAGGCAGAACGATGGTTTTCAAACCTGGCTGTAAATAAGAATGACGTGGGGCCTATTTTAAAAACTACAGATGCCAGGGCCCCGCCTTAGGGATTTTAATTCTGTAGATCCAAGGTATAGCTTCCCCGGTGGCTGAGCAGTAAAGGAAGAATCCACCTGCAGTGCAGGAGACACAGGTTCAACCCCTGGATTGGGAAGATCTCCTGGAGAAGGAAATGGCAACTCACCAAAGTATTCTGGCCTGGGAAATCCCAAGGACAGAGGAGCCTGGCAGGCTACAGTCCATGGGGTTGCAAAAGAGTTGCACACAACTTAGTGACTAAGCAACCACAGATTCAAGGGAAGGAAAGGAAATCTGATATTTAAAAGGTCCCAAATCTCCCACCACCAGGTTGACCCAACTCTGCGAGGCACAGTGGTCTACCCCAGTTCATCTCCCTGGAGAAGGGAGACGGGCATCACTTTGTTCCTCCCCCATTTCTACTTCCCTCGTCCTTAGTACTGTCCTCTCTAGAGTGGCTGAGGGTAGGAAAGAAGAGATTTTGTGTATCAGACTGGATTGGGGGAAATAATTGAAAGAGTCACCATGATAGCTAGCAACGAATCACAGGTGCCATGAGCTAATTCTTAAGTTGTATAATTGATGCCCATTAGGAATAGCTCTTTCTTTATAATCCTCTAGAAAAGAACGAACATTTGAAGGTGCCTAATGCATTTCTCTGTGGGAAAGCATTCATTTCCGCTGGCACTTACTCCTCGTTCTCTGATTTCTTCCCTCCTCTTTCTCTGTCACTCTTGATCTTCCTTATTCTACTTAATAGAAAACACCTTTCATTTACCTTTCATTTCTGTAGCCCTTTACAGCTTTCAAACCTCTTTCCTATGTATTATTTCTCCCCAACAAGAATCCAGCGAGGCGTGCAGAGATTTTTAATTCCCAGTTAACAGATGAAGTTCAAAAACGTTCAATGACTCGGGTAAGGTCGCTTTGGCAGTAAGTAGTAAATATGGGTTTTGTTCTCCTCGACCGAGGCTCAGACCGGTGCCTATCTTAGGACTTTTCCTGGAACTCCACCCCCTCCCTACTGCTTTGGCTTTTCCTCCCACGATAAAGTTGCCAGACGAACAATTGGTCGGAGATTGTCTGCTGCACTGAAAGGCCTGTGTGCGCTGGGGTGGAAAGGTCTGCCCTGGTGGCCCAGAGCTGGGAAGGAGGGATGAGCTCTGATAGAGCCTCCTCCTCTCAAGGGTTTGTTTTTCTGCTGCTGCTGCAAAGAACTAAGACCGTGATGGCAGAGGACCACTTGCCTGCCCAGCTACAGAGGAATGGTGTCACCTAGGGCAGAAGCATGGTGGGACGAAGGAGGCAAATCAAGAAAGAAGGACAGGTTTTCTCTGGTGGCTCAGTAGTAAAGAATCTGCCTGCCAAGGCAGGAGACATGGGTTCGATCCCTAGTCCAGGAAGATCCCACATACTTTGGAGCAACTAAGCCTATGAGCCACAACTACTGAGCTCAGGAGGTGCAACTACTGAACCTCAAGCACCCTAGAACCCGTTCTCTACAACAAGAGAAGCCACCAGAATGAGAATCCCGTGCACTGTACCCAAGAGTAGCCTCCGCTCCCCACAACTGGAGAAAAGTCCGTGCGGCACAGCCAAAAATAAATAAATCAATATTTTTTAAAAAGAAAGGACAAACTTTTCTTGAATATTTATTGGTCTGCTTTTGATAACAGATCTTAATGTTTCTTTACCTTTTTTAGCAATCTATTATAATGATTATTTGCTTTAAAAATCTTCTATTGTCACTTTGGTTAAGTATTGTTCCACAGTGGCTATGATCCTACTTGACCAAGTACTTTAAAATCTTTTAATAGCTTTGAAAATCTTTCTCTAATGATACCCTGAATGAAGTTTTTTTGACCTCTAGCTAACTCTGGAATGCTTCCGAGGGCCCCTGAAACAACTCAAAGAGAGATATTAAACTAATTAGGCTCATTTAGTATGTTAAGTTACACGGTAAACATTGTCAAATGAGTGATGATAAACCTTCTTGGGTTATACTGTACAGCTGAATGTTATTATATAAAATTATTAAAATCTGAATATTGCTAACATTAAAAAAAAAAAAAGAAAGAAAAGCACCCAGAAGCCCAAGAGGGAATAGAAAAAACCCACGAGAGAGCCTCACTGAGTGTCCTCTGGCCACATTGTGGACACTGTCCCCCTGACTTTGCATTCCAGCTCCATATGCCTTCTGGCAGTTGAGGAATCAGTGCTGGTATTTCAGCTTTTCTTTCTGGGTGTCCAGAAAGAAAGCACAGTGTGCTTTTTAATGAAAAAGCACAAGGTGGGGAAGTGGGAAATCATGCCACTGGGAGGCGCATGCCTGTCTCTGCTACTTCTTACCTGAGAGGCTTCAGGCATAACTGAACACTTTCTTGCAGAGCCTCAGTCTCCTCCCCTGTAAAATGAGGACAGTGGTAGACGCCTCTCGGTGCTGTGGTGGCTGTAGTGAGATTGTGTGCAGAGGAGCTGGTGCTTGATAAAGATCTAGGAGATCCGGGTCCTCCTTGGGGCTCCATCTCTAGCTACTGCATAGCTCCTTGTGTAGGGAAGTCCTAGGTTCCTTCTGATATGAGCATCGAATAGTGCTATCTACATTAGAGTTTCTGAGAATGGAAAATGCCATACAAATACAAGGAATAATTAATATATAAGAGGAGTAGACAAGTGAAGGAGAGAGAGAGAGAGAGAGCCTCCCTTCAATCTTGGTGGCTTCTCCTTCTATTTAGCCTTTTTTGTTTGTAGCTGATGCCTCCTCTGGCCTTTCTATCTGTGATTCTCATCATCAGTCTCTTTCAAGTGCTATTAGGGGACTCATCATTGTTTCAGTCCCAAAGAGAGTGACCTGCCAGCTGTCCCACCCTCTGCACAGAGCCAGGCGTACATGGTCTGGCCACTCACCAGGTTAGTTAGGAGCTGCCCGGGCGTCTCCATCAGCGGTCATCAAGCAGGCTGCAGCTGAGCGTCGAGGGGTGAGGTCTACGTCCTGCCCTCCAGGGGTTGATGTTTAAGAGGCTTGGCTTTCTCTCTGGAGTCAAAGGTAGTTCAGCCTAGCCCACCCTCCTCGCAGGATTCCCGTGGGGATTAATGCAGAAGACGATGCTGAGCCCTCAGTGAGATATCACGTATGGCTAAATCACAGCTCTCTTACCCTAATCTTATCACCTGCCATTAAAGACCAGAATATGAAAGGCTCATATTTGTAAAGCCCAGCGTGGTACTGGCTGCTGTGCTGCCGCAGAAACACTGGAAATAGTTCCCCTTCCCAGCAGTTACTATGGCACCACGCACCTTGAGATGAATACCCCCACGCCACTCTTGAGCACTAACCCTGACGTTCAGCCTTCCCTTTGGCATCCGCCCACAATCGGATGTGATGTCGACAGTATCTAGGGTTTCCAGGACACCTGTCATCCCCCGGAGTGACACCACTCACCCAGGAATCCAGCCCCCTCCACACTCCCGTGCATGAGGCCACCTGCCAGAAGGCAAGTGGCAGCTGTCTAACAGCTCTGGCCGGGGCTTCTCAAGGAAGCAGGCATTCAGGCCTCAGGAGGGTGCTGGGGTGTCACCGCTTAGATAGCAGCAAGGCCCGGCAGGAGACAAGCTTCTGTTTTAGACAGGAGGGCAGCCACATGCCGGCCCTTCTCCCCCGGGTGTTTGTGATTGTGCTGTTTGCACATCAGCGCTGGCGAGTTCATCTGTGCCGTGTGTGTGTGTGTGTGTGCGTGTGTGTGTGCATCTCTGCTGTGTATACTCACAGTGACACCTGTGTGCCTGTGTAGACAGCGTGCGCGTGGGAGCATGGGTATGCTGCACATTTGTGAGTGTACCAGTGTAGTTCAAAGGAGTTATGAACACAGTCTTTCTGTTCCAACTGCTATTTGCGCGACACTGGGGTTCAGGGCTCTGGGTGGGCGATGCCAAGCCGGGCCACCCTCGATGAGGCAGGTTCGGGAAGGAGGCTTGGGACACTCTGCAGTTGCCTGTACCACTTTAGGGGATCCGCAGAGGTCCGTTTGCTCAGGCATTGCTAACAAGTCTGTGCTGACAAGCCGACGTGCACACTGGGACAGAGCAAGAAGCTGAGAAGAGGGTCCTTGTTCTCCTGGCCACTCTGGATGACGCTTCGTTTCTCCTTGGCAAACGTAATGCCATCTCCCTGTGCTGTGTATCTAGAATCCCCTCACCCGGCAGAAGGAAAAGCAGGCTCAATAGTCCTTCTCCACCCCCATCTCCCCACATCCTGCTCCCCATTCTCCCGTTCCCTTCTTTTCTCTCTTTCTGAGCTCCAACTGAATTAGATTAGTCACATTCTTAATTAACTGTGCTGGTAAGAGCTCTATTAGGCATTAAATATTTGTCACAATCCAATTAAAAAATCCATCACAGTAGGACAGGTTCTCCGAGGCCCAGCAAATTGATGCCGGGTGTCCGGTGCTTTCCTCCCTGCTAGGGGATAGGTAAGAGAAGCAGGACCCAGAAGCCCAGAGCGGCAGGCAGCCTCCCATGGCAGGGACAGCCACAGGAAGGGCTGCTCAGGGAGGCTGCCTGCTGTCATGCAAGGACATCACAGTCTGAGCATCCCCAGTGCGTGGAGTATTCAGCCTTAGGGTGATCAGATTTAGGGGGATTAGCCATCCCAGGTTGCATGGGACTGTCTCAAAGGGGCTGGTTGGTGGCCTGATCTGCAGCATCACAGCTTCCCCTAATTTCAAGGGCAATGGGGTAAGGCCAGGGGTGTGCATGTGTGTGTGTGTATATGTGTGTGCATGACCCACATATGGGGATTGGGTGTACTGTGAGAAAGGCAAGATCGATGGCTTAAGTCTGATGGGAAGGCTTCTGACTCAAGCATAAAGAATGGAATCTGATAGAGTTGGGCATGTGGTTTCCAGGGGTCCAGCTCTAGGCCAGAGCTGCCATTCAGAACTATGCTATCCATTCCATTTTAAAGAGATGCGCTCAGGAGGAGAGCTGTCTGGTGGTATAAAGAAAAGACAATGAGCCTTCATCCCTGGGTCTGCAGCCTTTCTTCCTTGATCGTTTCTCCTTTTCCTTAAATGTTCTCCAGGTGGGAGCCCTCCCTCTCCACCTTCTCCCTGGCCAGGCTGGATACACAGATCCCCCAGCTCCCTGGCTGTTGCATGGAGGGCCTGTTTTAGCATCCCTTAGGTCCCACGCATCACACCACCTCTCCCACTCCCTCTTGGAGCCAGGATGGAGAAGAGGGGAGGCATACGGCGTTGTTAATCCACAGAGCTGGGCCCCAGGGTGAGAGTGAGAGGGCGAGGTGCCTTTGCACTTCCCAGCCTTAATCATGCCTCATGCTTTGCAACGTCAAGTCTCCTGATGCATTTTCTGGGTTTCTTGTTCTTTGGGTGCCTCTTTTGTAACTCTGTTAACCAATGATAACTATACAATTGGTGCTTCTTATGACCAGCATGCCCAAAACAGCTTTTCACTCTCAGCTCTTCCCGATTCCACTCCTCATTCTTTCCATTTCCACTCCCCTCCCTATACCAGCAGATCTTGACATTTAACCTCCTGGGAAGACCATCTAGATTAATCCCGCCAAAGAAAAGTCTTTACTCACTCAGTTGTGAGGCCCTGTGGGGCAGGAGCCTGACTCATTTGTCTGAATGCCCTCAGTTCTGGGCCTGGAGAGGAGGTTCATAGGAGACAATTAAAAATGTTTGTTGACTGACTAAACAAACAAGCTCACATTCAAGACTCTCTTCTTTATTTATTCTTCCAGGGTCTCAAACATGCTTGCTCCTCTGCTTCTGCACAAAGTAAACATTTAAACATTGGTCCAGCACCTACTCATCCTTCTGAAAGCGTCTACTTTCCCTATGAGACTCACCTTGTCTGTCTCAGTTTATAAATCTCACCGAGCAGGACTCCTATATGCTTAATTGTTGCCCCATGAAGTCTCTGGACAAATGGAAGTCCTGGGTGCTGACTCTTTATTCTTTCATTTGTTCTTTAATCATCTGTCATGTGCTAACATCCTGAGCCAGAACAAGTGCAGGCTTAAAGAGAACCGAAAAGAAATGTCATATCCTGACTTTCCTTCCAAGAGCTCACAATCCGGGGACAAGACATTCGTGGGAAATAGTGAAGCAAGTGAGTCAAGTGAGTCAAGGCAGATTTTACCTAAGGGCTCCTGGTGGATGATGCGGGGCTTCAGGAATTCAGACAGGTGAGGACCTCAGGGTACCAAGGCTCAGCAGATGCCTCACAGCCTGAGCTGGCTCTCAGGAGGTGGGAGGCCCTGCAGGAGATATGCAGACATGGAATCAGAAGTAAGTGTGTTGATTGCAGGAAAAGAGTGGTGACTAGCCTGGTGGGAAGCAGCATTTCAGAACTGAAAGGGGATCTGAATGGGAGCCGATGACAATGACAAATCAAACCCAAACGCTGCAGGATGCGCCTGCTTCCTCCTCTGTCACAAAGCCCCGAGCCAGCTGGGAGCCCAGGGTCACTTGGCACAGAGAGACATTCAAAAGGTTCTCAGGTGCTGCCAGCAAAAGGATTTCTGGGGTGTCTTCTGAGTTGGTTAGAATCAACGTCTCTGAATTCATTGGGTTTTGGCCTGGATACCCACTGACCTCACTGAGAAGGTGTGTAGAAACTTCCTTTTGTGGGGGAGTGACAGGCTATCAGCCAATGGATATTAAGTGACAAAGCTTATCCTCACTCAGGGAGAAGAGCGAGACTTAGCACAGCCCCTCCTTTGACTCATAGCTCTAAAAACACAAAGTCAGTTACTGAAGTCAGCACGTCTCTTTTCCTGTTGCAGCACTGGTCTCTGCGCTGACTCAGAGGTCATAGTCAGGGTGCTGCTGAGTAAGGATGCCAGACCCGGAGAGTCTCCTCCCTGTCCATGTCGGCCACAGGCAGAGGCTAGGTGGGGATGGCCACCTGCAGACCGGGAGGGCGGGGCAGGCGAGGAGCATTTATGGAGGACCTGAACTTGGGGCTGAGATGGTGAAAAAAAATCCACCTGCAACGCAAGAGACCCGGGTTTGATCCCTGGGTTGGGAAGATCCCCTGGAGAAGGAAATGGCAACCCACTCCAGCATTCTTGCCTGGAGAATTCCATGGACAGAGGAACCTCAGTGTCTACAGTCTCTGGAGTCACAAAGAGTCAGACACGACTGAGCGACTTTCACTTTGCACTTGACACTCTACATGAGTCATCGCATTGGGTCTTCACAACAAGTCTGCAAGGATTTTATTATCTCTCTTTTCCTAAGGAGGAAATTGAAGCGGTGAGATAAGTAACTTGCCCAAGGTGACTGTGTGTGGATCTTTCCATCCATCTCTTTCTCCAGATATAGACGGAGGATCCGCTAGGAGCCCTCAGCCGTGCTCCCCCACTGTACTGATGCCCTTTAGTGGAAGGTCAATATCCCCCACCATGCATGAGCAAAGGCACAGCTCTCAGGCTTCTCTGGGTAAGGAGAGCACACGATGGGGCCAGCAGATCTGGCCAGGCTACCCCGAGTGCTTATTTTCCTACTAGGACAAGTCTAAGTCTCTGAGCCTAGTAGGATCAGAATGTGGACATGAGTCCTGCCTGCAGGGTTGCCAGGTTTAGCAAATAGAAACACAGGATCCCCAGTTAAATTTGAAGTTCACACAGACAATGAAGAAAATTTTAGTAAGTCCCATGCAATATTTAGGACATGCGTGCATACACAGTCATTTAGTCATGCCTGACTTTTTGTGACCCCGTGGACTGTAACCCCTCCAGGCTCCTCTGTTTATGGGATTCTCCAGGTGAGAATACTAGAGTGGATTGCCATTTCCTACTCCGGGGGATCTTTCCGACCCAGGGATTGAACCCACATCTCCTACACTGGCAAGTAGATTCTTTACCACTGAGCCACCCAGGAAGCCCATTTGGGACACACGTATTCTAAAAAAAAGTTGCTGTTTATCTGAGATTCAAATGTAACTGGATGTCCTTTTATCCAGCAATCTTGCCTTCTTGCCACCTGTCATTGCACAGTGCTGAGTGAAGGACAGAATCTCCATATTCATTCAGGAGTCCAGGCAAGGGGGCAGAAGTGCCTTGGGTAATAAGCAGCCTCTGCCCGCTCGGCAGGAGTCAGAGTGGTCCCATACCCCTCAGCACGGCCAGCTTTTCCACACGCAAGAGAGCAAATCTGTCCAGCTGTGCAGTGTCAGCTCCTGGGAGGGGCTCTGTTTCTGCTTCTCACGGCTCCTGAGAGCTGGGCACGGGATGATGGGGGAGCTTGGGGCTCACCTCCATCTGGATGGCCAGACGCCTCAAACCGCAGACTCAGTAGGTCCTGATCGGGCCATCTTTTCCTTACATTTGCACCTCTCACCTTGTCCCTTATAGTGGTGGACGGGTCACTGAAACTGGAAACTTCTCTTGGCCATTCTCTTTTTCTAGAAACACCCCAGTTATTCAGTAACCACGTGCTGTCTCTTTCCCTCTTCACTTTTTTCCATTCTGTCCTCTTCTCCTCCTTTCCAGGTCATTACCTAAGTTCCAGCCATCTTCAGTCTTCATCTGAATTATTTGAGTAACATTTAATTCCTTCTTTTTCCAATCCAGCTTTCATGGTACATGCTCAGGGGTATTTTTTTCAAGATATAAACCTGACTGTACACTTGCCCATATTAAGATTGTCACTGGTCCCCTATTAAAATCATGGTAACACCCTTGGCTTAGTATATGAGCCTCTGATGATTTGCAGCCTCTGTACATCTTTAGACTCATCCCCCTCTTCTCCCATCTTTATCCCTCTCTCCACTGCACTTTCTGAACTTATCAGGCTCTTCTCCTAACCTTGTCGTTCACAATTTGACTCAACTCTCATCTCCTCCAGGAAGTCTTCTCCAGTTCAGAGATTATAGAGATGTTTCTCTGGTTTCCCCAACATTTTGGGCATGCTCAGATAATCACTATCACACTTTTGTATTTGACTGTTCACTCTTGTAGGAAGCACTGTATCTGTACCTAGTAGGTGCTCAGTAAACCATAACTGAATAATAAAATAAACAATTACAAGATTGAAAATTTATTTCTTTACCAACTCTCTGGGTTCACAAAATGCCAACCTAGGCTAAAACCACTTCTACTTCCCTCCATTTGTTCCCTCCTCTCTCTCTTCTTTCCCTCCCTTCTGTGTGAGACCGTAGGATCAGCCGCACATGCCAGGCTTCATGTCCTGGATTTGAGACTCTTGGACCTGGAATACCAAGGTCCTAAAGTTATAGAAATCCCCATAATAGAATAAAAGACTCTATGATTTCAATACCTCTTTACTTTTTTAAACTTTTAAGGTCTTCCCTCAGTCGGTAAAAATATGTCTGCAATGCAGGAGACCTGGGTTTGATTCCTGGGTTGGAAAGATGCTCTGGAGAAGGAAATGGCTATCCACTCCACTGTTCTGGCCTGAAGAATCCCATGGACAGAGGAGCCTGGCAGGCTACAATTCATGGGATTGTAAGAGTTGAACACAACTTGGCGACTAAACCACCATCACATCTCTCAGGACTGCAGCTGCCAGTGCCCCTGACCATGTAGCAGGCCGCTGTCAACCCACACCCTTGCCAGAGACTCCCACTCACAGGTAAGTCTGGCTGAGTCTCTTGTGAGGTCACTGCTCCTTTCTCCTGGGTCCTGGGTCTGGTGGGCATGATAAGATAACAGACTCTGTATGATTTCAATACCTCTAGACCATTAAATTTCTGCACCCGGACTTATGTCTCTGGGGGTGTTGCAGTCTCTCCTAGTTTTTAGTCTATGGGAACTTGAATAGAAGTTGTATCCTACTGTTGTGTAAAAATGGAGAAATCTTAATTACATCAAATTGGTTTATAATACTTTTTAAGTCTACTATATTCTTCTACTCTGTATATTCAGTTAATTTCTGAGAGTTTGATATTGAAACTTCAACTAAAAGTCTTAACTTATCTACTTAAAACAAACACTTGTAATATACAGTGGGGCTTCCCTGGTGGCTCAGATGGTAAACAGTCTGCAATGTGGGAAACCTGGGTTCGATCCCTGGGTTGGGAAGATACCGTGCAAGAGGGCGTGTCAACCCACTCCAGTATTCTTACCTGGAGAATCCCCATGGACAGAGCAGCCTGGTGGGCTACAGTCCATGGGGTTGCAAAGAGTTGGACACAACTGAGTGGCTAAGCACAGCACACAGCACGTACGTAAATTTATTGTGTACTTTCCAAGTCTCCTGTAAATGAGTTATCAGATTTTTATAATTAAAAAAAAGAAATTCCCAAATGGGCTGTGACAGGTCTCAGGGGTTAATGAAGTAACCAACTTTGTGCCCCTGGAGACAGGAAATATTGTTGGGATAGAGGTCACAGTATCAATGAGCTGAACTTCTTGACCTCCATCTGGTACCTATGTAGATTTCCCTGTACTCCACACACTCTGAGTCACCTGATGCTATTACAGTTGGCTGACTGGGCTCAGGAGACAGGAGAGGATAAAAGAGGAGGTGGGGCTATGGGTCAGGTTGGAGGGACCAGGAGGCATGTGAGCAGCACAATGACACACGAACAGGAGGTCCAATTCAGCCTCTGAGAGTCTCTCTCTGCCAAGTGCTGGAAGAAGACAGATGCTGGGAGAGTCCCTGCCCCTGAGTTCCTGAGTTGAGATGCTCAGATGTCAGACAGGTGAGAACCAAAGGTGTTATTCATTTCTGGGGGCATAAAGCCCCTAGACTCATATATCTGTGTTCTAAGAGGTCCAGCCCTTCCTCCTCTTTTCCTGCCCACCACCCAGAGTCACCTCCCCAAAACCAACTAAAAGACTCCACGTGGAAGATATTAAAAGATTTCCTCTCCACCTTCGCAGGTTATGCCCTCTGGAAACCCCAACTCAGTTGATGTCATTGACATGAACACTCTTGTAGAGACTTTTTTCAAAAACTTGACTTGGGTTTCTACTTGAAAAGAATCCAACTGGGTAATTACATGTCCTACAACAGACACACCTACTGTTTTACTTTAAAAAAAATAATTTAAAAGTGATGAATTGTTTTATCCCTGAATGGGAGCACAGTGTGCTCTGTGGAGGAGTGGGAAGTGACCCTTCAGTGTTTTTCACTGCATGGCTGCCCTGTTTTATGTGAATGACAGAGTGTGTATACGGAGGGCAACTTGGAGTGGGGTCAAACAAGCTCTGGAGTTTTCATTCATGTGTTCATTCAGGAAGCATGCCTAGTGCCACACAGAGCACTTGGCGATACACCTTCCCAGAGAATGTTTCCTCCTCTCCATTACAGGAAAGAAGGGATTTCTAGCAGAAGAAATAACAGTAATGGATACTGCGTTTTGTCTCGCAAGTACTATACTGTTATTATCCCTGCAGCACTGGTGAGATAATTAATTATCATGTATGGTGGCCTGCTTTGAAAATACAGGGAAACTGAGGTAGAAGCTGGTGGGCTGGCTTCTCACTGAGGACGAAGCCATGGGAATTGACGGGCAGCTCCTGTGAGATGGTGGCTCCCATGCAGGTCTCACTCAGTCCTAGGTACCACCTCCACTGTAGAGACCCAACAGTCAGGGACTCAGCAAAAGGACTTGCCATCCCTGGGAGGCGATGCTCACTGCACCAAGGAAGCTGGGGCAGTGGAAAGACTGCAGGTTCTGGTGTAAACAGCTCTGAGTTCCAATTCCAGCCTATCTCTTGCCATCCGTGGGAGCTTGTGTAAGTTACTTGTTTCTTTCCGCCTCCTTTGTTCTATATTAAAAGAGAGGTGATGCCGCTTGCTTTGAAGAGTTGTTGAGATCATTAGAGAGAATGTGTGTAGTGTTAGCATGGTGCTGGTCACGGGAAGTGTTCAATAAATGCAATTATCATGCTTATTGCAGCCGTGTCCACTGTCAGTCCCTGACTTTTTCTGAGATGCCAGGTGGCAGCATCTGTGACTGACAGTGAGGCTTGCTTTTCCTGTTCACCCTGTCCCAGGGCAGTTGAGTCACTCCTCCAGGGTGAATGGAATCTGCAGACCCAGTAGGCAAGTCTTGGCACAGCAAAAGTCCCAGGCCTCCTGGGGGTCATGGCCCTGCAGTCAAGGGGAACAGGGCTGAAATGCAGCCATCAGCAGGAGGCAGACACTGGGGCCAAGGGTGACAGGAGACATCTCTCCTCCAACAGCTAACCTGCAATTCATCAGATCACTTAAACTGAGGTCCAGCAAAGGGTGGGTGCTCCCGCTTTCCTCCTGTGTGTCTCTCCTTCTCATTCTTCTCTGGTAAGAAGCTTTACATGTCAGTTTTACTTATACAAACCTCTTCAGTAGCCAGTACACAAGAGAGGGGCCCAGCCCCCATTCCTATGAAGAAGGACCCTGAATCTGGTCCAGAGAAGGGTAACTTAAAGCTATGGGTTAGGGACTTTCTGGCAGTTCTGTGGTTAACATTCCTCTCTTCTACTGCAGGGATCACAGGTTTGATTCCTGGTCTGAGGGAATTAAAATCTCGAATGCTGCACTGTGTGGTCCAATAGATAAACAAATAAAGGTGTGGATTACACCACTGTCTTTCAAATGTCAATAATAACCCCCATGGACTGTAGCCTGTCCGGCTTCTTGGTCCATGGGATTTTCCAAGCAAGAATACTGGAGTGGGTTGCCACTTCCTTCTCCAGGGGATCTTCCCAACCCAGGGATTGAACATGAGTCTCCGGCATTGCAAGCAAATTTTTTACCCTCTGAGCCACTTTTAGTCTTTTATGAATCACTTGGGACTCTTATTTAAAAGGAGACTTCTGGATTCAGTAGGTTCAAGGCAGGGCCTGAGATTCTGCATTTTTAATACTCTCCCTGGTGATGCTGATGATACTGACCCATGACCATACTTTGAGTGACTGGGGGAGAGTGGACTAGGTCTCTTTGGCGGACCTTCTGCTGACTGGTGCTCTCTCACAAATTCCTCCAGTTTGTCCTTCCATTCCCAGTCACGAAGGGTGGCCAGATCCCTTTGCAACACACAAGAAAGGTATCTGGTCAAGAGTATGTGAGCAGGAGGGGAGAGGCAAACAGGCTGCAGGGACAGTCAGGCGGGGGTGTCAGGGAGACAGGCGGGACCCAGAGCACCCTCTGCTGGAGCAGCTTTCACGGCATCTGCTCTGAACAGTCCCCTCAGCACCGTTCTCCTTTCTCTCCGCCTCGTCTCCCACTTTGAGTTAGGTCTGCCTCTTCAGTGCCTCTGTACTGGAATTGTCTGTTCACTTGTACATCCCACCAAGTAGACTGAACCCCCTCAAAGAAGGACCTTATTCAACTTTGTGTTCTGAGCACATGAAACGTTTGGCACATAGCAGACGCTTAAGAAATGTCCGTGGATTAATCCTGGATGACTTATCCACATAGAAGCAGGATGAGGTTCGCTGTCTGGCTCTTCATGCGCTTATATTCTGTAAACTTTTATAAAGCAATAGTTGTGGGCTGGGGAATAAAGTAAAGGCTAACACGTGGTCCTTGCTGCCACAGAGTTTCTAGTCACAGGGATACCTGCTGTCTGTCATGAGAGGCCACAGAGTACAGACCGTGCTGCGTTGTTTTGTGGGATCCTTGGCTTGGGAGAGCACAGAGGATGGAGAGGCAAGATCTGGCTTGAGGAGTGGGCAAGACGGCATGGAGAAGGTGGTGTCTGGTCTAGGCCTTGAAGGATGGTGAGGTTTTCAATGGTGAAGACGCATTCAGGAAGCAGGAGCAATGTGATAAAAGCATGATTCAAAAGCAGGGCCCTGAAGTATCCAGGGTGGACTTCCAAAGGTGTGAGAACTGAATACAATAAGCCCCCAACATATGAATGAGTTCATTTCCGAGAGCAAGTTCATAAGTCCAACAGAGTTAGCCTAGGTACCCATCAAACACAATTGGCTATATATTACTGTACTGTAACAGGTTTATAATACTTTTCAAATAAATAATACATAACAAACAAACAAAAACAAAAAATAAGAAAGCAGCTTTACTCTTGGAGTACAGTAGCTTGAAAAGCAGAGTGGCACAGTACAGCAGCTGGCACATAGGGGCTGGCACCACGTGAACAGACAGGAAGAGTCACTGGCTGGAGGAGGGAGACAAAGTAGGAGATGCCAGAGCTGAAGGATCGTCAGCAATGGGAGACGGAGGGCAAGCTGCAGTTTCCTTCAGGCCTGATGTTAATTGCACAGGTTCTGGTTCCCTGCTGGAACCGGATGCAGACTCGCATCTTTGAAAGTTTGCAACTTGAAGGCTCATATGTAGGGGACTTACTGTATTCTGTTAAGGACAACCTCAGGCTCAGCCAGCCAGACCCCCATCCTGCTAGGAGTGAGGAAGCAGGATTTACTGATGACATACTTGACAGTAAGCACCTTGATGTCCTATTTCCCGGGGACATTAGATGGAATACCAGGCAGCCATGAGGCATTCTCTGGAGCCATCAGGACCAGAGGTGAGGATGGAGGGAGTGAGTGTCGCACTGTAGACCTCCTTCAGGGACCTAAGGTTGACCTAGAGCACTGGGGTTTGGAAGCTGGGAGGAGCCTAGGGGAGGAAGGGACCCTAGTTCCTTGACAGCACATCTCAAAAGCTCCTCCATACAGTTGTGCAAGACCAGCCGCCCTTGGCAGCATTCCTGGCCACTTCTGGCAGGTCCCTAGGGAAAAAGAAGCAGGAAGGCAAAGAATCAGCTTGCTGACTATTGGGCAGAAAGGCAGGTGGAATTGTCCAATGCCCCACCTTACAAGCGGCACTGCAGACAAGAATTGCCCCAGTCTACTTTGGGCAAGTCACATAGCCTCTCCAAGTCTTAGTGCCCTTATCTGCAAATGGGTATGATATATATTATCATATGTTTATGATATATGGGTGTATGAAGCTTGAGTTCAATTATCCCTATAAAGCATTAAGATAGGATAGGTATTCCACAGAAATTTCATATCTGATCACTTAAACTATTTTCATCCACTCCTGGTAAACCCAGTCCCAAAAGACTGGTCCTTTCCCAGAGGGAGAAACGATCATTGTCCATAGTGGAGTTCTGGCACGTGGTAGGTACTGGGCGAACAGGAGAGTCTAAGGCTAGCTATCTGGGCTTTCTTCTGCAGGCTTAGGCACCCATCTCCCGGTCCATTGCACCATCAGGGTAGCGATGACTGGCCACTTCCATTCACAGCCTGCTTTCCCCCCGGTCTATAAAGTGCTTACGACAGAAAGAGGCGAAGGGCACACTTTACCTGTCATGTCCGGTGACTGACAGTGCCTGGCACCCAGGAGACACTCAATAAATGCTTGATGAAGAAATAAATGAGTGAGCTATTCTTTTTCTTTTCACCAGTAGAATCATTCTCATTGCTTCCAAACATGATGTGACATCAAAACTCACCTTAACCTCATTCCCACCTGGCTGGAGAGAAGGGCACCCTCTGGCTTCCTTGTTCTCCAGTACCAGTTCTCTGAAGGACCTTCCAGGACAGGAATAGACAAGGTGGGGGAAGTCCCAGCTTCTTCCTCATCTTCACACACTCCACCTGCCACCTGGATCCCAAAGAACAACACAGCAGTCCTGGAGTTCCCCACCCAGAGACAGTGGTGTCTAATACACAGAGGGAACCAGCTAACAGAGAGCTGAGGTTTGGGTCATAGAATCAGAACACCAGAGCTCAAACTATAGAGGTCAAGTGTGTGTGTGTGTGTGTGTGTGTGTGTGTATGTGTGTGTGTGTGTGTGCCCTCAGTCATGTCCGACTCTTTGTGACCCTATGGACTGTAGCCTGCTAGGCTCCTCTGTCCATGGAATTTTCCAGGCAATAATACTGGAGTGGGTTGTCATTTCCTACTCCAGGGCATTTTCCCAACCCAAGGATCAAACCCGTGTCTTTTGTGCCTCCTGCATCGGCAGGTGGATTCTGTAACCACTGAGCCACCTGGGAAGCCCATAGAAGTCAAGTCAGTTCAGTTCAGTTCAGTCGCTCAGTCATGTCTGACTCTTTGCGACCCCATGAATCGCAGCACACCAGGCCTCCCTGTCCATCACCAACTCCCGGAGTTTACCCAAACTCATGTGCATCAAGTTGGTGATACCATCAGCCATCTCATCCTCTGTCGTCCCCTTCTCCTCCTGCCTCTAATCCCTCCCAGGATCAGGGTTTTCTCCAATGAGTCAACTCTTCACATGAGGTGGCCAAAGTATTGAAGTTTCAGCTTCAGCATCATTCCTTCCAATGAACACCCAGGACTGATCTCCTTTAGGATGGACTGGTTGGATCTCCTTGCAGTCCATGGGACTCTCAAGGGTCTTCTCCAACACCACAGTTCAAAAGCATCAATTCTTTGGCGCTCAGCTTTCTTCACAGTCCAACTCTCACATCCATAACATGACCACTGGAAACACCATAGCCTTGACTAGACGGACCTTTGTTGGCAAAGTGCTTTTGAATATGCTATCTAGGTTGGTCATAACTTTCCTTCCAAGGAGTAAGTGTCTTTTAATTTCATGGCTGCAGTCACCATCTGCAGTGATTTTGGAGCGCAAAAAAATAAAGTCTGACACTGTTTCCACTGTTTCCCCAGCCCCATGTTAACATCCTAATGTTAAACAGAAGCCTCAAAGGGCAAATGTAACAGCACTGGGGTTGCTCCCCAGCGTCAGGAGGAAGAACTGTGTCACGATGTTTTCTTTGTTTCAAAGCGACCTCCAGCATTTAGCAGATCAAACTGGCTAATGTTTCTGCTAGTGTGACCATTAGCTATGTCATTCACACTCTTAGGTGCAGAGGAAGTTTTATCCGTCCTCTTCAAATTCTATCCTTTCAGCAGTTTTATATTTCTATCGAGAAGTTTCATTTACCTTCACTGAGCAAACCTGCTCAAGTTCGTTATCTTTGGGCCATTGCGGAAGTATCTTCCTTCTTGTTACATTTTCTTGGTTTTGATATTTTAGGGCTTGCCTCCTGTCAACCCCACACTCCAGTTTCTTTGCTTTTGCTTTCTGGTGGTCTGTACCAATCAAATTTACAAAATTGTATTCTGGATGCAATAAACAGAGGACATAGATTTAGGGTAGCCTGAATCTTTTCATTGGTTGTTCACTGAAATGTGGACACTGGTCTCCTGTGCTCATTAGAATAGACAGTTTGCTGGGGAAAAATTCACTCAGTTGCAGGGAGCCTTGGTAATTGTAGGAAATAGACTCACGAAGGCTGCAGATGGTCTTAGAAATTCTCAGAACAGCCTGCCATGGGTCAAAGGCATTCTGCCCTAACCACCTCACTTACCCCTGTTCCCACCTCCCTGTTTCAGAAACGCTCACACCAGCTGTTAAATCAGCCTACTCCTGCCACTCCCCCCTTCCTCTCTTCCATCCACACTCCAGCCAGTAATATTATAGCTGCTACTGTGGGTGTTTGACAGAGAGGCCCCTCCAGCCTCCTCCTGGACATGGCACCTCCCCCTCCCTGCCCCTTTCTGATGGGAGCTAACCCCCCGGGGGTGGGAGGAGGGTATATCGAAGCCAGACTCTTGTTCCGGAGCCAGCCTAGCCACCCCACACAGGCTGGAAGTCTAGGTTCAGGTTTTTGCCCAGAGGCAGGCAGGCTGCGATTGGTCAAGGAGAAAAACTGAAAGAAAGAACTATTCAACACCGCCAGGGAGGGACATCTCAGCCCACACTGTCAANAACAGAGGGGGGGTGGGGGGGGTGGGGGGTGGAGATAGAGTCCAAGGAAGCAGAGGGCCGGTAGGGGCAGGGACGGAAGACGTGTGCGGTGTGGCAGCTACCTTAATCTCTTTAAATTTTCCCTCATTGATTAGGGATTTGCAGCAAAATCCCTCTCTCTGGGAAGACATCTGCTTTACTCCTGCTCTGCTGTCGGATGAGGGAGGACGCTTTCTGGGTGGGGCTGGCTGGGCAGAGCAAAGCAGGATGAGGAGGAGGCCTTGGAAGCCTCCTTCTTGCCCAGTGCACCCCAATCCACCTCAACAGGGAAGCCTCCCTTGCTGTCCCTGAAAGAAAGCGCTCCTCCCGTGCCCCCACCCTGCTCCGAGCTCCCATCTCAATCTCTGGTTATCTCTATAGTCTCCAAAACGTAGTAGCTTGAAAGAATGACTACTTGATCAGTTCTCATGAATCCTGGGATCGCGAATTCAGACAGAGTGGTAGGATGGCTCATTTCTGTTCCTCATGGTGTCAGAGGGCATTGGAATGCCCGAGGAGCTTCTTCATTGGTGTGCTTAGGGCTCCGATGAGGATGGCCCCGCTGGGCTGTTTTTGCTGGAACTTCATTCCCACTGTTGACTCCTTCCTTGGCTCCCCTCCAGGAAGTCAGCGGGGTAGCAGAAGCTCAGGAAATGAATGTTGCAGGAATGAATATGTGACTAAAGAATGGGCTGAGGGACTTCCCTGGTGGTCCAGTGGCTAACACTTCACCCTTCAATGCAAGGGGTGCAGGTTCGATCCCTGATCAGGGATCTAAGACCCCACATGCCTCATGGCCAAAGCAGAAGCAGTATTGTAACAAATTCAATAAAGACTTAAAAAAAGAAAAAGAAAAAGGATAGATTGAAAGAATGCTGACTATGTAAGGTAACACCCAGATCCAAGGGCTCTGAGCATTGTGAGAATGCCAGCACACCTTGGCACAGGCTCTGCCAGCTGGCCTTTGACTGGGCATGAGGAGAGGAAGCCCAGTGTCTTCAGGGAAAGCCATGGAGTAACCAGCATCAAGGCTTCTCCCAGGAGCCTTCCTCTCACATCAGGTGCCTTGCATCACTTGGAGTCTCCTCCCCTATCTCCAGGCTCCGTCTCTGGTTCTGCTTCTTCTAGAAGCCACCACTGAGTCAGCAGAGAAGGGAATGAACTCTCCCGCACTTCCATGAACCCGAGGAGCTGTGTTCTTCGGCTTCTTTCTCACCTACTTCTAACTACCTCCTTGATGGCTACGATAATACTGGGTTTTTTTTCTTAGATCCCCATAAATATTGAATGAACAGAAACTTGGCATTTGGTATTTAAAGTTCTTTCATAACCATTTAATCCTCCTTGATCTAAGTCTGGGAGGGATACAGGCACTTTACTAATGGAGAGACCAAGGCACACAGAAACGTGAAAGGATTTACTCAAGGTTACACAACCTCAAGGTCAATGGCACTAAGGAGACGATCCGTGGTGAGATACCATGTAGGCGGGTGGAGTGGGTGGGTGACCTTCCTACGGGGCTCAGGGCTGCCTCGGGAGCTGTTCCTGTTCACGGTGCTGGCTGGGGCACTGTAGGAGCTGATCAAACAGCTCACCACCAAATGACAGAACATTGATTTGTTTCACTGTGTGCCTGTCTCCTAATCACGCTTTACTCCCCAAGCTGATCAGGAGGTCTGATTCACATCTCACATGGCTCTTCATCAGAGCCCCTTGCTTGTTCAATCCCCTCATTTTAGAGGTGTGGAAATTGAGTCCACAGAGGGGACAGTACTGATTTAGAGGCACCCAGGTCCCCCTCACACTATGCATTTGGGTCAGGAGTCACCAGTTTTCTAGCTTTCTCTCCTATTAAGATGGGACTCTAGGCTTAGCTTCAAAATTTATACTTAGAAAAAAAAATGTAGAGTGGTGATGAAGGAAAAAAAAGCCTCTTTCCTAACTTAACAAACATCGCTTAGACTGAGAATCCCTCACTGAACATTTGCCAGCTTCCTCTGGTCCAGCTCAGCTCACGGTGCCTGGAAAATGCATTTGCAAGCACCCAGCACAGCACCCTATGCATAGTTGGTGCTTTAGACTTGCTGCTCTTCCCTCTCTTCCTCAGTTTAGTCTGTTTCTTGAAATGGGCTCCAGGGATTTGCAGGAGAGTGAAGGAGAAATTCCGCCTCCTGTTATTGATTTTGGGCTAAAGAGAATTCCCTATTTGTGAGCCTCTGCTTTCAAGGAATCACTGGAAATGTGTTTATCAGACTTGGAAGTCAGCTACGCTCACCAGGGCTGCCCCTATTCTGGCGGCGGTAAGGACGCTGTACTGTATACAGAAGTCCAGATACAATGTTGTACACATGAAACGTGTATAATGTTATAAAGTAAGGTTACTTCAGTGAAGAAAGAAGAAAGAAATGAAAGGAAAAGAAAAGAAAATCAGCCTGACTCAGGTAGGGTTTGAGTGATGGAAACCATTGGAGGAGGAAGGTAAAGGAAGTAGTCTGGTCAGATCCTGGCATGAGCTCCAAAATTGTCCTAACTGCTGAGACCACTTGAGAATGTTGTCTTTATCTGATGGAAGGTTTCAGAAGCTGCTCAGCACCTCCCGACACAAATGGCCAGGTCTTTCCTGCTGGGGATTTAACAGCTGTGCACCCGGGGGGCAGAGGTGGGTTTTATTCTGTTCTCAGCTCGGTTCACTCTGGGCCCTCCTGGAGGTCCCCACAGAGCACTAAGCACCAACTGACCCACTCTCAGGGCTGTCTCCACCATAAAAGTCTGAGCTCCAGCCCCTCTCATCCTCTCTTGTCCTCAGGGAGGAGGAGGAGGCGTGAATGGACACTGGTGGACTGGCTTCAGGGCTCCTTGTCTCAGTTCTCCTCCCGGAAGGTTGGAGGCAAGTCGCATCTCCTCGCCTTGACTCCACGACAGCTAAGAGCTGAGCCCGGAGGGGCAGAGGCAGGCTGTGGGGAAGTGAGAGCCATCTCTTAGAGCTACGTTGCCAGTGAGAATGCAGTGGCTTTGGCTCCAAACCTGGACGTGTAGCGGTGCTGACCAAGAGCCGGAGCCTTGGAGCAGGGTGCAGGGGGCCTCGGACCCTGGGGGCTTGTGACGTGACTCGGTCATTGAAGGTCAGCCATCTGCAAGCTGCGGGGACACGAGGGGAGGCAGTTGCTCGGCTGTTGCTTCTGCTTCTCTCCATCCCCTCGTGATCCTGGGACCTGAGACCGTGCGTCTGATAAGGATGGTCCAGCCCTCTGCTTCTGAGAACCAGCCGCGCTGCAGGGCGGTCTCTCCTCCTTCCCAAGCCCCCCATCTCTCTCATCTTCCTCTTTTCTTCTTCCTCCCCCCGCCTCTTGTATCTTCATCCTTCTCATCGCCTTCCTTAAAGGCTCTCTGTCTCACTCTCGCGTTCAGTATGCGCAGCCTCTGACAACAAACACAATACACACAACCACACACACACATCCTGCTTTACAGTTACATTAATCCATAACCTCGTTCACAGCCTTTTACACATGACTAAATGCACGCACCACACGCACAACTTCAGGCTCATAGAAGCAATCACGTACACCCTCCCTCACAAATGCCCCACACCCATAAGAGTCCATATCCCCTCTCTTCCAGCTGATGTGACAGACAGCTCTGCTCTGAGGGGCTGTCACTGTCGGAGGGGTCAGTCACCTCTCCTCCAGTGACCCCTCCACTCCAGAGTGCGCTAACTGGCACAAGTGAGTCAACTTGAGGCCCACCCAGGTGGGCGCTTGAACTGAGTACCTCGGTGAACACAGGACCCTCGAGCAGCGACTCCAAGTTCAGGACTAAACTGTAACCAGGAGCTGGGCTCTTGGGTGGCTGAGTTAATGGAGTTGAGAGATTTTTATTGGGAGGTCACTGGTTCAGACTAAGCTGTGGTCAGCAGGAACTGAAAAATGGTTTTATCTGACAGCTGATGGCCTTCCTGCATTAGCTGGAGAGGGGTCTCTGGCCTGCCCCACCGTGCAGGCAAAGTCACTGTTGAACTGTCTGTGTGGCACCTTGGGGCTTGTGCAGGACTGGCTTGGAGCTTTGGTGAGCTGATGGAGGCTTGGGAGAAATTAGAAAAAGATACACACATGCGCACGCTCATGCCCTGTGACCTTCTTCCTCCCCTCCCCCTGTAAGAGCCAATTTTTAAAAGGTGCCCTGTCTGGGCAGATTCCTCACAGCTTCATGTTTTAATATGATTCTACGTCTGTCTCTGGGAGTCACCCTCCTGCACAGGACACATGGGTTGGTGAACAGAACACTGACTGGATCCTAGCATCTTTGATCCCTGGGGCCAGCAATATGGATAACACAACTTGCAGACCAAGTTAGGGTTAGGGTACATGGCAGCCCTGAGCCAGAACCCCCAGACCGTCTCTCACCCAGCCCCAAAGAGCCTCATCACTGTGCTTTCCAATGACAGCTCAGAACTAAAGGGGAAAACCTCTCCTAGACTTTTCTGTTACTTTCTGCACCCAGGTGAGGACATTGGTGAGATGGGATGCCCGAGGTGTCCCTACTCAGGGAATGACCAGAGCGAAACACTCATGTAAGGTTACAGATGGCTCTGTGCTAACACCAATGGAAGGAGCAGCAGTAAGAGCCATCCTCACAATAGTTAAATGGCAAAAAACCTGTCTGGATTTCCAAAGTGCTTTTGCACACATGCCCCACCCTCCTTGAGAGGAACCATGATAATGAGAAGATATCTCATAGCCCTCTCTGGCATCTTTCTGTTTTGAGGGGCAGCCTAGTGTGGTGGTGAGAATGGAGTTAAAAATCAGGATGATCTGGGTTTGAATCCCGACTTTTGCTTATTACTAACTAAGTGACAGTTTAATAGCTTTTCTGAGTCTTAGTTTAATTGCAAAATGGGCACAATGCATCTTGCTTTATAGGCTTATTGGGAAAATGAAATAAAAAATTTTGCTGCTGGGATTGGACATAAGATGAACTAATAAGAAAAATTTTGGAGCCCAAATGAGGAATTTTCTTTCTGGAAGCAGAGATATACCAGGGTGGGTCTAAAAGAGGCTGAATTGTGCTCTGATTCGCTTCATGGAACACCTGTGAGGCACAGGCTGCCCATCAAGCACTGTGTCGGGCATGGGCTGCAACACTGGCAAGCTACCTTGCTTGCCCTGCAGGGTCTCAGTGATGATAATCCCAGTCAACTCTAATCCAGAGCCAGTCATCAGCATCTAAACAGAGGCATGGAACCAGAGCAAGAAGAGACCACAGCCACTGGCTGGAAACTTCTGTTGGAAACAGTAGAAGAGACTGATTGAGATAAATCTTAAAAGTGTTTGACAGGTGGAGACTGGATGAAAGGAAGGAGGTAGCATTCCAAGAAGAGGGTAGAACTCTGATGCAAGTACCAAATGTGGAGGAGTGAAGAAATCCTTGGGATATATACACCAAGTCACGGCCCTCATATCAGTGACCTGGAAACTGTGAGGTCCTCATAAGAGACTGGGTTGGAGAGGGCATAGTTCCCTCTCAAGATGATAACAGATGACAATATTCTGACTTAGTTTGTATTAATATAGACCCCCAAATCACCGTCTCTCCGAGACAGAATGGGGCTCACCTTTTTCTGTATTCGTGCTTTCTCTATAATATCCACTTTTATATTTATCAGTTTTAGATACTTCCCAAACATCAAAGACTTTCTGGAGCTGAAATCAGGGTCTTGCTCCTGAATAGTTTCACTTAAAGCATCTTTTAGAGCTCATATCAGGGGGGAGTTGGGGACCTCAGTGCTACAAAAGGCAATAAGCCAGAAGGATTTGGGGGGCTTCACAGAAATGCTCTAAAGCAGTTNCAGTTTTAGATACTTCCCAAACATCAAAGACTTTCTGGAGCTGAAATCAGGGTCTTGCTCCTGAATAGTTTCACTTAAAGCATCTTTTAGAGCTCATATCAGGGGGGAGTTGGGGACCTCAGTGCTACAAAAGGCAATAAGCCAGAAGGATTTGGGGGGCTTCACAGAAATGCTCTAAAGCAGTTAGTTCAGTTCAGTTCAGTCGCTCAGTCGTGTCCAACTCTTTGCGACCTCATGAATTGCAGCATGCCAGGCCTCCCTGTCCATCACCAACTCCCAGAGTTCACCCAAACTCATGTCCATCAATTCGGTGATGCCATCCAGCCATCTCATCCTCTGTCGTCCCCTTTTCCTCCTGCCCCCAATCCCTCCCAGCATCAGAGTCTTTTCCAATAAGCCAACTTTTTGCATGAGGTGGCCAGAGTACTGGTGTTTCAGCTTTAGCATCATTCCTTCCAAAGAACATCCAAGACTGATCTCCTTTAGAATGGACTGGTTGGATCTCCTTGCAGGGACTCTCAAGAGTCTTCTCCAACACCACAGTTCAAAAGCATCAATTCTTCGGTGCTCAGCTTAGGGAAGGTACAAAAGGAATATCTAGCTGTGTTGGGTCATCACGCCATTGTGCCTGAAGATAATAAACCTTCTGGGAACTCCCCAGCAGTCCAGTGGTTAGGACTCAGTGCTTTCATTGCTGGGACCCAGGTTCGATCCCTTTGTGGGGAAACTTAGATCTTGCAAGCTGTGCTGCATGGTCAAATTAAAACAGAAAAGAGAAAGGGAAAGAGAATAAATCTTCTGGGACAGGGGAAAATCACACCCTTCAAGCAATATTTCACATAACAAAGAGGAAAATATTGTCTTATAGAGATACATGTTCTCAAGGACTCTGTGATGTTAAATTCTTCCTATTATAATGGTACTTAAATTTATACAAACGTAAAACTAACTATAGATTCTCAACACTTGGAAACCTTACATAATTATAAAATAAAAATAAATTTATAAACCTATGAAAACTAAAAAGAATCCAATTTCAAATGAATCACATTGATTTAGTATGATATACTGTTGTTTTGCTCAGAATAAAGAGCAAGTCTGACTACTGTAATTCAGTGCCAATTCTTCTGACTTGAAGATAACTGTATATATTGTATGATAACCAGTGTTTCCACACTTGTCTCTTTTTTGTTGTTGTTAAACTCAAGACACAGAAAGCTGAATTAATTACATCCGTGAAGTTATAGCAAAATAGCATAACTTCTCACAAAGAGAAGTTTGTATTATTCCTCTCTTGTATTATTCCAACTTCTTCTTCCTTCCTCCTACCTTTTAGTCCCTTCCCATGCCCGTAATCAAGTGGGTATTTTGAATGTATGTGGTGTGTGTCCTTGGATATCTGTTTGCTTGTGAAATATACAGTTGCTTTTTGGCTTGGTTTTAATTTATGTAAATGAGACAGTATATTTAAAAGCAGAGGCATCACTTTATGGACAGAAGTCCGTATAGTCAAAGCTATGGTTTTTCCAGTAACCATGTACAGATGTGAGAGTTGGACATAAAGAAGGCTGAACACTGAAGAATTGATGGCTTCAAACTGTGGTGCTGGAGAAGACTCTCAAGAGTGACAACCTTGGACAGCAAGGAGATCAAACCAGTCAATCCTAAAATCAACCCTGAGAATTCATTGGAAGGACTGATGCTGAAGCCAAAGGTCCAATCCTTTGGCCACCTGATGTGAAGAGCCAGCTTGTTGGAAAAGATCCTGTTGCTGAGAAAGATTGAATGCAAAAGGAGAAGGAGCTGGCAGGGGATCAGATGGGTAGATAGTATCATCGACTCAATGGACATGAGATTGAGCAAGCTCTGGGAGATGGTGAAGGACAGGAAGCCTGGTGTGCGGCAGTACATGGGGTTGCAAAGAGTCAGACATGACTTAGTAATTGTACAACAACAGATTGAGCAATAGACTTAGTTCCACTTCCTACTTTTTTCATTTATTGCGTGTTTTTATGAACTACCCATGCTGCTGAGTGAACTTCAAAATAGACCTTCAAACTATACATACAGCACCGTGCTCTGCGTTGGCTACATTTTCATCAGCTTGTTGCCTAGGGGAAATACCTAGATCCTCTTTAATTTCCAGCAGCCACAAAAAAAGTTACAGTAAATCTCATCCATTCATGGGAAAGTTCCTCTGGAGTGTATCTCTAGGAATGGGCCTAGGGGGTGATAAAATACTTGTACAGAGATAATTTTAATAAGATGATTCTCTAGAGTGAATGTGCCAGTTTATGTCCCAGTGGGAATGTATTAGATTTCTCTTCTTACTTGTCAATCCTTGATAGTATCTGAATTTAATGTTTGCCAACTGATAGGTATAAAGTAATAGATCATTGTTTTAATTAATTAATACTTTTTCTAATTAACAGTGAGTTAATTATGTCTTTAAATATTTCTAAGCTAGTTCGCTTTCCTCTGCTGTGAATTTTCTATCTGTAACTTTTACCCACTTTTAAACTCTTTTCTTTCTTGTAGATTTGCAGGATTCTTTTATATCATAGATATTAAATTTCTTATTGGTTTTATACTTTGAGACATCACCTGCAAGTCTGTGATTTATCAGTTAATTTTGTTCTATGGAATCACCATTGATTTCTAATCTTTCATTTTGATGTAGTCAAATCTATTAATTTTTTACTTTGTTATTTGTGCTTAAGTGTTATTTAAAAAGTGTCCCAACTCAAAGTGACAAATATATTCTCATATATTTTAAAAAACGTATTATTAAAAGTATGAGGCTTTTAGTATATAACCTTTATCAGATTAATAAAGCTATTTCTTTGCTTTTTGAAAATTATTTTAAGTCATATATTGGTTTGCACTTGATTAAATGCTTTTTCTGAGTGTATCAGAATAATAATATGATCACTACATGAACATAGTGATTTAGAATAAATTTCCATGTTAAACTAGCTTTTATTTCCTGGGATAAATCTTACTTGACTATAATCTTTTGTATTTTAACTCAGCTTTATGTTCAGGTAGGTAACATTTTATCTAGAACTTGTGTTTTTCAGTGCATAAGTAAAACAAAAGATTTTTGTTCTTATTCTGTTCTTATGCAGTTCTTGTTGTTGTTCAGGCACTCAGTCATGTCCGACTCTTTGCAACTCCACAAGCTGTAGCATGTCAGGCTTCCCTGTCCTTCACCATCTCCCAGAGTTTGCTCAAATTCATGTCCATTGAGTCAGTGATGCCATCCCACCATCCTGTCCTCTGTTGCCCCCTTCTCCTCTTGCCCTCAATCTTTCCCAGCATCAAGGTCTTTTTCAGTGAGTCAGTTCTTCACATCAGGTAGCCAAAGGATTGGAGCTTCAGCTTCAACATCAGTCCTTTCAATGAATGTTCAGGGTTGAGTTCCTTTAGGATTGATTGCTTTGGTCTCCTTGCAGTCCAAATTTACCCTCAAAAATCTTCTCCAGCACCACAGTTCAAAAGCATGAATTCTTTGGCACTCAGTCTTCTTTATGGTCCAACTCTCACATCAGTACAGGACTACTGGAAAAACCACAGCTTTGGCTATATGGACCTTTGTCGACAAAGTGATATCTTTGCTTTTTAATATGTTGTCTAGGCTTGTCATACTTTTTCTTCCATGGAGCAAGCATGTTTCAGTTTCATGGCTTCAGTCACTGCCCACAGTAATTTTGGAGCCCAGGAAAATAAAATCTGTCACTAGACTTACAGTAATATTAGCCTTATGAAATAAGGTGGGCATCTTTCTTTTTCTAGTTTTCCGGAACAACGTATATAATGTAGACCTTATCTATTGCTGGACCACTTATCAGAATGTGCCTATATCAATGACCGGGCCTGGGATTCTCTGGACAGATTTCTTGAATGATCTTTTCAATATCTGTGTGAAATACTGTATTTTATGTATTTTAAGGTTTATCTCTTTCGGTTTTTCAGTTTTATTGAAACATAGCTAGTTATGATATTTTCATGTTATTTTTTTAAACTATCTGTTATGATTAAATTTTTCTCCAAAAATTATTTACTTCATTCATTCATTCATCCTGCTTGGGCAAAAAGCAGGATGAATGTTCCTCTCTGCGTTTGACCTTCCACATGTGCTATTCATTCTTTCTCTCACCCCAGTGTGATCCTTCCCACCAGAAAATGTGCTGAACAAGGCTCTTTTCCAGTGGCTTTATCTTTTGCTTTCAAGGGCCTAGCCCTGGTCTTTATGAAGATGATACGGAGGAGGAGTTAGTCATGAGGAGAGCGAGGGGTGGTAGCCAAGTGGGGGAGGAGTGATTGCTGCAGCGGCCCCACAGTTAGTTTCTCATCAGTCTGTGTCAATTAAGCCAGCCCTCCTTGCTGCCAAGGTAA
The DNA here is from genome assembly GCA_006410615.1 of Neotragus moschatus. Classification (NCBI taxonomy): domain Eukaryota; kingdom Metazoa; phylum Chordata; class Mammalia; order Artiodactyla; family Bovidae; genus Neotragus; species Neotragus moschatus. The sequence continues at coordinate 518,644 of SJYA01002284.1, read as the reverse complement.
TTGCAAACAACAGTTGAAACACAGGCATTGTAGTCACATTCGAGTACTTGGTTACAAAGCAACCAACATGGTAATCCAGATTATGCTTCTATTGACTACCTTTTAAAGGTTAATTTCAAAGTGAAAGAGACGTCATTTTGAAATTCCCTAGGGTTCAGTTGACCTCGGATTGAAAAGCTGTCTTAAAGGATTTCTACTTGTATGTATGCTTTCCTCCACTTATTTTTATTATTCATCCTTTATCATTTAACACATGCTAATCTAATCATACTTTACCAGCTTGAAAAAAAGGGGGAAGGTTATCCAGGCAGAGAAGAGGACACTTGCCAAAATATGGAAGCAAGAAAGGGCAGGGGTGAACATGAGGAACAGCTCATGGAGGTTTCTAGAACACAAGTGCGTGAAAAGTGGGCAGCAAGGGTGGAAAACGGAGTTGTGAATGAATGAAGGGCTCCAGAGACGTAGAAGAAGGTAAGAGCTATAGCAGGGTCCCTGGATGGCCAGTTAGGAGCAGCATCAGGAGAATGGGGATGGGCGGGGAGGTGTGTCTGCATGGAACTGAGGGCTGGGTTGTAGAGAAGAGACACCTGGAGTGGAATGCTTCCTTCTGGGTGGTCATTTTTGTTTTGATCCCATCTGCCTGCTGGACTCTTTGCCAATGCTGTAGCTGCCTCTTACATGCATGTTCAGTCGTGACTGATTCTTTGCGACCCTATGGACTGTAGCCCACCAGTCTTCTCTGTCCATAGGATTCTCCAGGCAAGAACACTGGAACGGGTTGCCATTTCCTCCTCCAAGAGATCTTCCCCACCCAGGGATGGAATCCGTATCTCCTGCCTTGGTAGGCAGTTGCTTTACCACTAGCACCACCTGGAAGACCATGTCTGCCCTCACGGAGCTTATGGTCCACTGGGCTGGGCATTGCATAAGCAAGCAGCGCAGTGAGATAATCATGACATAATCGTGATCATGACAAGCTTGGAGTGCTGAGGAAGAAAGAAGCAGAGGCGTGTCCATGATTCTAACTGTAGACTTGGGTCCTTTACAAGGGGTCCAAGAAACTGTTTTGAGAGGTGACTCTTAGCTGAGACTGGAGACAGAGAGGGAAGGCTTGGGAAAGAACTTTTGAAGTAGAAGGAACAGCAAAGCAAAAATAATTCTGAGAGGGAGAGTTGATGGGCATGCTGAAGGGAAAGCAGGGAGGTGCAAACAGCTGGGAAAATGTGTGTATGGTCTAGGGGCTGCTGACCATAGGGTAGGGGGCGCTCAGATTCATCTTGGCATGGTGGGGAGCCCTGGGAGGGCTTCAGGCAGGGAGGAAGACCTCTAAGCATGCTTCACACTCCTTCTGGCAGTGAGGAGGATTGGAAGCCGTGGGGTATGAGTAGAAGCTGGAGCCCAGTTTGCATGCCGCTGTGGTTCTCCAGGCAGGAAATGATGGGGAGAGAAGTGGGCAGACTGGGGAGGTATTCTGGAGGCGGAGATGACAAGGATGGCCCAGCATGGGACTTGGACAGACACGAAGCAAAGGGAGAAAGCAAGGATGACTCCTGAGGCTGTAGGCTGAGCAACTGGGTAGATGAAGCGGCCTTTACCGAGATGGGAAGGTGAAGGATGCAGCAGGGTTGGGGGAAGACAGATGGGCAGAAGAGCCTGCTAGTGCTAAAGAGGAGATAGTGACTTTAAGGAAGAGGAAAGTTGTTTTATTATGACGGAGAAGAGAGAGTTTGCTTGCAATAGGAGGAGAAAGGACCACTGGACTAGGCAAGTTGAACAGACAAGTATGAGAGGGGAGAGCTACTGGCCAAGGGGAACACAGGGTGCTTGGACTGGGAAGCGAGCTGTGAAAGAGAAGGAATGGGAGGCTATTTGTGAGAGTGAGAACTGAAATTGTGCCCAGTCTTCTTAGGATGCCAAGCCATTTGCTGTCATGTGATGGAGTGAGGGGTTGGAGTGAAGACCGATTTACTCCTTTAAGTTGTTTGAAAATGATTGGGTAACCGAGCCTATGTTCCCATGATCACCTTACATCCTACCTGGTGCCACGGGGGGCTTTCTCGTTCCAGCAAAGCAGCTCAGTTTTTTCAAAGTGGAGCCTCCCATTCATTAAATATTTTTGCGTGCTTACTATAGACCAGGAACTCTGAAGGTTGGAGTATACAAACATAGCCGAGGTATTATTTCAGTTCACAACCTAGTTAAGAATGGTGATAGCTGAACGAAAACTCTAAAACCAGGCAGGGGGGAAAAAAAGCTAAGTAGGAGTTATAAGGAATAGCTTATAGGAAGGGAAGCTACATATAATTCCCATGGGCAGAGGGTAGACTTGGGGAAAGGAGAAGGTCACTGGAATGTTGCCTAGAGGTGAAGGATGGGGCGAGGCATGATAGAAAAGAGAACAAGGCGAGCAAAAGCTGACTCCCCAGGCCATCCTCACTGCACACAGCTGGGGAGGGGAAACTGCCAGGGATACAAGTGAAAAGGGCAGGAAAACCAAGTGTTCTGCCTTAGAAAAGAAGCCACGCAAAGGACAGATGGGGCACGATCTCTTGGGGGAGAGCTTCCCATTCCTGTCCCGCACCCCTGAGATCACACAACTTCTAGGTAAGGGTGATCTCACTGCTGAGAACAGCTGGAACACACTGGAAGAGTCTGGTCTGCCTAGGACTGGAGGCTTTCCAAAGTGCAGTGGGGACTACAGGTTGAACTGTTTTTGTTATTGTTACCATAATAATTGGCATTTCACACACTGCCTGTTATCTCCTTCTGGTATTTAGTAGATTGGAAATGTTCTGCCTGTGATTTTTTCATCTAGGCAGAACCATTTACTCCAACTTCCCCTCCTCCCTATACTTGGTTGCTTTCTCCTAAAAGAGAGCTCAGGACCATGAATTTTTTTAAAAATTTAGCACAAACTAATGGCAAGCGTATTTGCGAATATTATAACAAAGAAAGGCATTATGTGGCTGAATGAAGCTCTTAAAGAATTAGATAAGATCCCACATTCCTAAATTTTAAATCAGTCCCTCCCCTGAGAAAATACACTTGAGCGATTTTTTTTGTGTGTGTGAGGAACAATAATTCTACTTGTTCATAAGTTAGAAAGAGCTTTAGAAAAACACACAGACACACAATGCTCCCTTTTTAGCATATGCCAAACATTTTCACCCAGGGCAAAATCAGTTGCTATTTTAAACAAATTGATTTTTCTGGAGGATGCTGTAAAAATATTATTGCAGGCAGAGCCTGCCTGGGGCAAAACAGTGTGAACTGAGGGAAGCTTGACTTTGGTGTTTTCCTGACTCCTCTTCTCTGTTCAGAGGCTGACCTCCATCGACACTGGTCCTATCTTGCCCACCAAGGATTCAGATCTGTGATGGAGAGGACCTGGAGTCTGGGAAGGTGGGGTCTCCCCTGGCTCATCCCCTAACCAGTTACAACCTTGAGCAAGTCCCTTCCCCTCTTTGGGATATAAAATGAGGGTATTGAACCACAAAGGATTAAAAAGTCAAATAACCCCAGGACAAAGGAGGTCGTGTAAATGGATGAAGCAGTCCTGGCAGAAGACACTAGGAAATGGTAGAGACTGGGGCAGAGTAGAGAAAACCTGCCATGACTTAGGCCAAGGGCTGGCTCACTCCAGCCGATTGTTGCCAGAGGTAGGCAAGCCTGGCGTTGTCAGAACCTCTCATTTTTCAAGAGAACCAAAAATATGAATTTTATGTAAGAGTTTCACATCAAACCACTCTTTAGCCCACACAAAATATATCTCCAAACCAGAAAACCATTATCCAAAAAGATACACACACGCAGTGTTTTTTGCAGCACTATTTACAATAGTCAGGGTATGAAAGTAGCCTAAATGTCCATCAACAGAGGAATGGATAAAGAAGATGTGGTGTGTGTGTGTGTGTGTGTGTATGTGTGTGTATGTGGTGTGTGTGTGTGTGTGTGTATGTGGTGTGTGTGTGTGTGTGTGTGTGTATGGTATATATATATGTATATATACATAGATATATATGCTAAATTTCTTCAGTTGTGTCTGACTCTTTGTGACCCTATGGACTGTAGCCCACCAGGCTCCTCTATCCATGAGATTTCCCAGGTAAAACTATTGGAATGGGTTGTCATCTCCTTCTCCAGGGAATCGTCCCAACCCAGGGGTCAAACCCACATCTCTGTTGTGTCCGACTCTTATGACCCCCATGGACTATAGCCCGGCAGGTTCTTCCGTCTATGGGATTTTCCAGGCAAGAGTACTAGAGTGGCTTGCCATTTCCTTCTCCAGGGGATCTTCCCAACCCAGGGATCGAACCTGGGTCTCCAGCATTGAAGGCAGATTCTTTACCGCTGAGCCACAAGGAAAGCCCATCTACTTTGCTATGCATTGGCATATACATATATATGCATATACATGAAACATTCTGTAATATATAATGGAATACTACTCAGCCATAAAAAATAGTACCATTTGCACCAACATGGATGGACCCAGCAATTATCACACTAAGTGAAGTAAGTCAGTCAGAGAAAGACAAATATCATATGATGTCACTCATATGTGGAATCTAATTAAAAATGATACAAATGAGCTTATTTACAAAACAGAAATAGACACATAGACATATGAAACAAACTTAGAGTTACCAAAAGGGGAATGTGGAGAGGGAGGGATAAATCAGGAGCTTGCTATCAATATAACACACTATTATATATAAAATAGATAACCAACAAGGACCTACTGGATAGCACAGGGAGTTCTACTCAATATTCTGTTAGTCTATATGAGAAAAGAATCTGAAAAAGAATGAATATATGTATATGTGTAACTGAATCTCTTTGCTGTATGCCTAAAATTAACATTGTAAATCAACTAAACTCCAGTAAAATTAAGGCAAAACAAACCGAAAAATACATCTCCAGGCTGTATCTGGCCTACAGAGCTAGCTGTGTGATCTCTGGGCTAGTAGTCTTTATCAGTGGAGGTATCTCCGGCTCCATCAGTAATTGGGAGAAGGGTTCTACTGTTTCCACTGAGTATTTGAACTGCAACCTCTTACACTAAGAAAGCACTGAGGGTGAGTGTCCTAACGTTGGAGCTGGACGTTTAATGATGGGTCATTGGGAAGATTATTTGCAGCTCTGTGCCTGTTCCCCTAACAGATTATGCCATCTTGGCAGTTTGGTGCTCTGCCCACACATAAGACCAGCACTCTCTATGTGTAAAAAGTGATCCAGTCAGTGCAATCAAGTCCACATGCAGAGTTGGCTTTTAAGTCCAAAGTAACGTTTTAACAGAATAACTGTCTGAATCCGATGGGAGCCCCCTTAGTGGCCCTGAAATGGGGAGTTCATAGAGATCTGACTTATGAGGGGACAACTGTAAGATGAGTCTTTGACTACATAATTGTACCCAACTAGAATATCTTTATTTTAACTCCCTGCCCCAAACCCATTCACCATTCCATATGCTACTGAAAACTCACCTTCTTGCCTTAGCACTCTGGACTTAGGGAAAATTTAGCTCTGTCCAAGGAGCTTCTTGCAGCCCTTATTTAGTCCAGATAAGAATAATGGTTAGGTTTCTTAACTTTCATAACAAAATATCAACTTTGGCATATATTCATGTCTGATGTCTAAGACATAAGACGGTTCATTCAACATTCTAGTATTTGCCAGTCTTCAGTATGAAAATGACTGCCTTTTAGTTCCAGACAAAAGCCAAGTTGAAATAACTGATAACTTTTAAGTTAGATCAAAGTATATACCAGTCGTTTATTGTTTAATGTTTATTAAGCTCTCTCCCCGACTCTTGTTGGCTTGTTCAGGAAGCTGTATTCCTGGACCGCAATAACTTTGTTCCCTGCAGAAATATCTTCACTGAGTCGTGTTGGCTATCATGCCCATGACTTTTATGGAAGGCCATTTTAAGAATCAGCCAAATGAAGTACATTTTCCCATTTTCTCTAAAAACTATTGCGGAAGATATTGTCCATTATGTTGCTCAATGTTCCTGACACAATGATCCACGTCATAAATCCCTCTTAGAATTTAATATCAGGCAAATGTTTGCTTCTCTTGGCACCATGGAATGCTTCTTCCTAAGCAATCTTGAAGCTGCTGGATGTTAGGACTCCCTTTCTTTTATTGCCTTGGCTGCTGGGAATCTTAAAGCCTGCATTTATGCTGGCAACGACCATAAGTTTCCAAACTGGGTGTAGAATTATCTTACTGCTTCATTTTCTTGGTGTTGATCGATTTTTGTTTTACTTGTTTTCTGCATGTATGTGTTTTATTATATGTTGATTAATGTAGTTTTGGAAGTAAGCAGTACATAAATTATTCATACATTTCATGATCACTTAAAAACATATGTTATTTTATTATTGTTTCCAAATTAGTTCATTTGTATCTCTTTAATCTTCTCAGCTGGAATTGGAATTTCTTTTTTTTTTTTTGTACAAAATCTTTCAATTGTATTTAACACAGAGCTTCACAGTCAGTTAGCACTCAATAAATACTTGCTAATTTGTTCACTTCACCCTTGACTAATGACTCATTCCCAAGCCACTGAAAGAAGGAAGAAAGCTTATATCATGTAATGAATGAAAGTTTATTCATCAATATGAAGTGAGAGAAAAGACAGGTGTCATACATTTTCTCCCTCCTCTGCACATGAGTAGAGCATCTGACGGAGCAAGAAGTGTCTTACCCAGAGAAGGCCTGGATTCTGGTAGGGATTCCCAAAGGGCAAGAGTACTTCAAGATCAGAGAATGACCTCCTACTTACATAAAGATTTCCTGGACTTCCCTGCTGGTACAGTGGTTAAGAATCTGCCTGCTAATGCAGGGAACATGGGTTTGATCCCTGGTTCGGGAAGATTCCACATGACACGGGGCGGCTAAACCAGTGCGCCACAAATACTGAAGCTGTGCTCTGAAGCAAGAGAAGCCACCACAATGAGAAGCCCGCACACCGCAGCTGAGAGTAGACCCTGCTCACCATAGTTAGAGAAAGCCAAGTGCGGTGACGAAGACCCAGTACGGCCAAAAATAAATTTAAAAAAATAATAATAAAATAAGATTTTCCCGTATTTTGCAAACATGCGTTGAGTATTTACCCTGTGCCTGGCACCATCCCAGCTGGGGGAAGGCAGAAGTGAGGGAGACTAGAGATGGCCTAGTCCCTGTGGTTGCCCAGAAAAGCACAGACCTCAGGGCCACGATTCCCAGAATAGACCCAGAACGCTGCCATTAGGATCATCTCTCTCTTGGACTCGCCTAGCTTCGTGGACCTGGGAGAGAGACGCAGAGTAATGGTGACGGAGAACTAACCACCAGTCTAGTTTACAATGAGTGTCCACACGCAGCTCAGGCTCTCTCCATCTTCCAACTGTTGGACCAGTAAGTCCAACCCTGCCATATTCTGGACCCTTCTGCCTACAGCCATGATCTGGCTGGGCTGAGGAGAGGCACAGCTCACACCAGAGACAGAGGCTTGTGTGCTCACTTGGAGCTGGGGATTATGATGACGAGGCACTGATTAGATCTGCAATAAACTCACCAGCTACCTCAAAGCTAAACAGTCTGCATTGCCGGGGGAGGAACACTATTTTCTTGGGCAGTGTGTCTTTTAGTGCCCATTTACATAAATTGTTTACTGATCCTGTGGAGCTCCATGACTGCTGAGTTGCTAACACACCCCCAAATTTGTGATAACAATCTCTTATAACATGGATGCTGTTAACTCACTAGGCAATACATATCTCTTTGATTTTTTTTTTTTTCAGTAATAATAATATTCTCGGGAAAAAAGCAAATGATGGTCACAATTTATTTCAGAGGGTGTTTAGTCATTTAGCATACATCTGTGAAATGTTACTTAATCTTGGGTGGTCTGCGTGCGTAATTATGTTTTAATTTGCACATGATTGCTGACTCTCATATCACTTAAACAATCAGGATGCATCCAACGACTGGCTGTTGTCTTATAACATTTTGTTTTCCCCTTTGGAACTATTGGAAAGAGACCATCACATCCCACAACCATCTGCAATATTGCATGTGTACAGCTGAATATTGAATAGATATTATGAGTATTGAATTTGGCAGCACTTCTGCAGTCCTATTTTGATGTATTTTTCGTTGCCAACTGAAAAGAAAATGAAAAGAAGGAGGAAAATGGTTAAAGTTCCCTGGGTTCTATGGAATTGCCCTTGCATTTCTATATCTTTCTTCCCGTTCTTTGCTTTGTTTTCCCCCTTAATAATAATAGTATTTTGCATAGTACACATGTTTCAAAAAGGTCACCCAATCAAGTATGGTGTTTGGTCTTTACTGTAAAATGAGTGGGCTTATCAAACATTTATTTATGTATGAAAAAAAACTAAGGCACAGGATGTTGGTGACTTATGGTGACTAATATTATTACTCAGTGATAGGGGAGACCAAGAACTCTTGGTAAATACGGCCAAACACTTCCCACTCAGTAGCACTGCTGTCTGACTACAGGATGACGTGGTGGGAGATCATTCCTGTCGAAACTTAGAGTATATCTCCAGGATGTCAAGAGTGATTATGGAACTGAATACCAAGGGCCAATATCTATCTAAAAAATAGCCTCCTTACAGGTGAAGGGCCAAGAATATGCATGAGTTTCTTTTTCTGGGTCCTTTTCTCCTATCTGAACAGAGACCAAAATAAAATAAGGGAACTATGTGAACAGCTAGTAGAAGTAGCCTGGTGGGCTGCAGTCCATAGGGTTGCTGAGGGTCAGACACGACTGAGCGACTTCTCTTTCACTTTTCACTTTCACACATTGGAGAAAGAAATGGCAACCCACTCCAGAGTTCTTACCTGGAGAATCCCAGGGACGGGGGAGCCTAATGGGCTGCCGTCTATGGGGTCGCACAGAGTCGGACACGGCTGAAGTGACTTAGCAGCAGTAGTATTAGAAGTAGAAGCTGGTAAAAGAACACTCCTGGCTGAAAGAAAAGCAAGTTTAGGATTCCCGAGATGGGAGTGAACCTGGAGGCCAGTGTAGCTGGGGTGGGGCCCCGGCCTGGGATCCTGAGTGAGGTTGGAAGGTTAGTTAGCTGAAATGAGATCACAAAAGGTCTTGCGGATTATTCTGAAGTCCTTGTTTTTTCCTTTGTATGAGCTGGAAAGCCAGTAGGGGAGTGACATGATGTGACTCGGGATTTAAAACAATCACTCCAGCTGCTAAACTGAGAACAGACGATCATGAGGCAAAGTTGCAAACAAGGACATCAGTTTCCAGGAGAGATGCTAGTGGATCAGGCCCGAGTATGTGCAGTGGAGGTGGAGGAGTGATCAGGTTCTGGATGTATATTGAAGGTAAAGTTGGTAGCATTTGCTGATGGATTAGATACAGGTGTTGAGAGAAAGAAGTCAAGAAGAAAATATTGCCTTTAATAAAACCCTGTGTTCCCATAGAAAGAGTAAGAGTTAAAAGAAAACAACATAAGGAGAACTGATACTTCTGTTTCGGAAAACAACATTCTAGATGCAAACTAGTAGGGGTTATGCCTAGTTCAGCCTGTGAGTGAGTGCTTTGTTGGAAGATGGACTCAGTCATAATTGTGTGTTACCCATCCAATCAAAGGTGGGATCCTGCTAAAATATACAAGATGATTGGGTTACACTCTAATCTCAGCTAGAGGGTTTTAATGCCCTAATTTTCCCTTCTTCCAGCATTCCAGTGTGTGGGCTTTTGTGACCTGCTACCAACTAGCTCAATGACAGTTTTTGTGTCTCTGCCAGCCCTGGGGCTGAGGTACAGGGCTGGGAGTTTTCTGAGTGGTCCTTCTGTGCTAAGAGCTAGCCTGAGGCCACACGAATAATCGCTGATTCAATGTGAAGCCATCTGAAGGAGAATTGGTCCAAGTGGCTTTGGGGGTCTTAATACAAGAACAAGAGAGAGAGAGAGAGCTGGACATAACCCCAGGAAGGGGGTTGGACCTTCGCTTGAAGTCATTAAGGAGTGTCCCTGACCAAGAGTGTCACAATTGTTACTATTGTTAATGACTGAGAGACTCTGTGTAATTCATTATCTTGTCCAGTTGAACAAGAGCACTTCTGTGAGGCATCTCTTCCAGCAGGACTCCGCATAAAAGGAAGTTTGTTCTGTCTCTACCATGTCTCGAGATCTCAGCATCAGGGCCCCAGGTACATTACCAAAAGGTCTGCTCTCCCTGTTTCACAAGAACCTGATTCATAGCAACCTGACTATAAGAAGTCTGCTTCCACAAAGAGCAATTAGATGCTTGCATGCAACCTGACAAGTGACAGAGGAACCCTAGAAATCCAAGAGTCTCTTCTGAGATTCTTTGGAGATGGGGCTGGGAAAAGGAGCTTGTCACCTCTGGGGGAATGACACTCATTTCCCCCTCATTATAGTCAGCATCTCCTCTGCAAAGCAGTTTCTGATGGTGATCATGAGACCACACATACAGATAAGAAACTTCCGCAAAGAGATCTAATCCAAAGTCACAGCTGAGACAAGCTTTAGACAATGAAAAGAAGCCCAGACGACATTAGATTTGACATTTCCCCCTTAGTGGAAGATTTCATCTTGGAGCCACCCCAAGGTTCATGCAATATTTCATTATCCAGGCCCTGATTAACTGATACCTGGCTTCCTCTGGCCCCTAAAGATGAACCTATCACGAAAATACAATTGTGTTGTTTCTCACTCATTGTCTCTCAAGCATGATTAATCAGGCAGTGGATTATCCAGGGCTTATCTATTTCTTTTTTTGTTTTTCTCTGTCTTTGGTGATTTTATAAATCAGTCTAACCTTCCTCCACCACAGGGTGAGTGTGAGTTGAAAGAAGAGGTACAGCTCAATGTATAGTCCCTGGGTTTGGGAGTTAGGAGAAAGGATTTGGTGTGGCAGAGACTAAATGGCTTAAAAATGATATTGGATTCTCTTTAAGTTTTAATTATCCGTGTTATCTCTGCTTTCATTATTATGGATCCCTGAACGTTACAGTAACGGCTGCACAGTTGATAACTGCAGCTTGTAATCAGGATGTCTGCTCTGTAATCATATTCCAGCGTGCCATTTATCAGGGACCATTAGAACTCAGAATGCTGGGGAGTAGCAGAAATAAACTAAAGACAAGCTCAGAGTGCTTTCTTAAATGTCCTAGCCATTTTTCATTACCATTTTCTTAAAAACTGACTCCATGCAGACTAAGTCTCCTCTTTTCTTTTGAAAGCCCAGAATCCAATCTGTAAGATCCACTATGGAACCACACTTTCCCCCACTTCAGATCGAAATAAATTAGGTTGGTTGTAAACTACACTCTATGCTTGGGGTTACAGAGTGAGACGCAACGGAGCGACTGAACTGCAACAGTGCATGTTAGCTCTGCAAGTTCCAGAAGGAGATCGTTGTTGGACAGCCTTGCCGTCTTGTGATTACTCTTTCCAGACCCTGGTCTGAAGCATCAGGTGAAGGCCTGGGCTGAGACTTGTTCCAAGCAAATGTGGGTTTGTCAGGGCTGATGAGGCTCAGAGTCCAAACAGAGAGGCCACCCCAGTGAAGAGTCACACAGCAGAAAGTGTTGTGGTTCCAAAAGCAGAGGGCGGGGCTCCAGAAAAGACCTCGCATGAAGGAGTTTTAGAAATCAGGCAGAAGACAGTGTAATTATTATGTGGGAATCCTGTCAATGGGTGACTTGCCCTGGCCTTGACATTGGGGGGCAGGGGCAGATTTTTAGTCCTAGAAGAGGAGAAGAAACAGCAAGGGAATTGGGCAGTTGGCAAAAATTAAACTGGCATTCAGTGCTGGGACCTGGAGCCTGGGAAAGAGCAGGAGCTCTCAGACCTGAATTGTGATTCAGCTGTTAGTGCAAGAGTTAAATGTGCCTCTAAGTATGAGGCGCTTGTGTGCCTGGTTGCATGCTCAGTCGCACCAAGTTCCGAGCAACTCTCTGTACTGTAACCTGCCAGGCTCCTCTGTCCGTGGGATTCTCCAGGCAAGAATACCAGGTTGGGTTAGTTTCCTTCTCCAGGGGATCTTCCTGACCCAGGAATTGAACCCATGTTTCCTACACTGCAGGTGAATTCCTTACTGCTGAGCCACCTGGGAGATAAAGTGCTTAGAACATAGTAATAATGTATTAGTAATAAGGCATTCCTGGTAGCTCAGCTGGTAAAGAATTCACCTGTAATGTGAGAGATCCCAGTTTGATTCCTGGGTGGGGAAGATCCCCTGGAGAAGGGCATGGCAACGCACTCCAGTATTCTTGCCTGGAGAATCCCCATGAACAGAGGAGCCTGGTGGGCTATAGTCCGTGGGGTTGCAAAGAACCAGACACAACTGGGTGAGTAAGCAGCAGCAATACATAATAAAGTATTAGTATCACAGCCATTATTATTTTCATGCGACTGTGCCAGGAATGCCACATCCTATTTCCGATGGCAGAGGAGGCAGTGATTAATACTAAGTACCTAGATCTCAGTTCAGTACTGGGGGATGAAATGCTAACCCCAGCTGTTGTGTGTGTGGCTCTTTAGCGCCTGCCTTTCCCATCTCTGTACTGATCTAGGATTTGGAATAAGAATGATCCATCAGGTGGAGGGAACAGGAGGCCAGCTTGTGGGAAACTGGATAGATAGGTAAGAGGTAGGGCTGGCACCCATGAGGTGGACTGAGAATAGCCTGGATGGATGACTCCCAGGCAAATAACATGTAATAAGCAGCTCTCAAACACAGAGCATGCTTGATTTCTGTGTAGGGAAACATAAATCTTCTTGTATCGAAATTGATTTTTTTGTTTTTCTAAAATAAACGTTCAGGGATTCAAATGTGGATAATGCTAACTCTCTTCCCAGTAACCTACAGGCTTCCGTGGAGTGTAATGGTTCAAGATGAATAGATCTATTGTTTGATTGACGCTCTCCTGCAGCCTGGGTGGGCACAGCGTCTCTTGGGGGCAGGAACAATGGGATGATTACTGAGGACTCCTATGATTAATTCCGTCTCTGTAGAGTTAATTCAGTCTGAAGCCCACATGACCAGTTCTATCTGTATCAGTGCAACTGGGTTTGGAGGAGTTTTTATTAAAAATTCTCAAATCAGTTCTGTACAAGAGAATTACCTCCTTACCACTCCATATCTCCTGCCAAGTACTTGATAAAATGTGTTCTACAAATGTAGATAAGAAGTCACGATAAGAAAACTCACTCCTGCTGAATATTGGAATTATCCGGCTGATGCGGCTGGCAAACATGAAAACCAGGACAAATCTCCACTGGAGAATTTTCAGACTGTTAGAGGTCATCCATCGTCCTGGGGCAAACTTTGAAGGGAAAGAAGAGAGACCCTTCAGTTTACCCACGTGCTGGTGAACCCAGGCTGCTCAAATTGGATGACTTCCAAATATGTCAGGTCTAATCAAGACCTCTGAGTTGGCACTGGCCCCTGAATCAGCCCCCTTGAGCTAGGATGGGCTTCCTGCAGGATGAACCTTCTTGCATACCTTTAGCTTCAGCAGGCAGGGGATCTCCTGTTTTCTGTGGCTACGTCCTCTTAACTGAGGAATAAGGCTAGGATCCTAGCCAGCCACACCAGCACCTACAGAGGGGCAGAGGAGTAACTGAGTAGGAAGTAGTAACAGTGCTAAGGAGTAGTGACAATAGGGGATTAGCAGGGGAGCCTTTATTTGCCTTTGAGGGAGTGAGGAGGGCTGGGCAACCTGGAACAGCTATGACAATCTTTTCACTTATTCATTTACTTTTAAAATATGTTTTGGCCGAGCTGGGTCTTGGTTGCTGTGAGGGCTTTTCTCTAGTTGCAGTGAGCTGGGGCTACTCTCTAGTGGTGATGGGCAGGCTTCTCAGTGTGGTGGCTTCTCTTGTTGTGGAGCACGGGCTCTAGGGCTCGGGGGCTTCAGGAGTTGTGGCACATGAGCTCAGGAGTTGTAGTTTCCAGGCTCCAGAGCACAGGCTCAATAGTTGTGGAGCATGGGCTCGGTTGCTCTGAGGCATGTGGGATCTTCCCGGACCAGGAATCAAATCTGTGTCTCCTGCATTGGCAGGTGGACTCTTTACCACTGGGCTACCAGAAAAGCCCAGAAACCTCTTTTTGAGTGTTTTTGTTTGGGGGATTTTTTTGGTAATAAATACCACTCCCTGGTGGCTCAGGGGGAAAGAAAGAACCGAATCTGCCTGCCGATGCAGGAGATGCTGGTTCAAACCCTGGGCTGGGTAGATCCCCTTGAGAAGGAAATGACAACCCACTCCAGTATTCTTGTCAGGGAAATCCCATGGACAGAGGAGCCCGGCGGGCTACAGTCCATGGGGTCACAGAAGACGCGAACATAACTCGGCAACTAAACAACAATGAGTACTGTATAAAATTATAACCTGCCCTGAAAAGTGGTTAATTATAGCAAGAACATCAGAAAAGAAGAGAAAGTATTGGACTGACTCCTGGTGCTGGAGGAGTCACTGAGCACAAGTGAGGCACTATCCACGTCTGTGCCTCGGTTTCTACACCTGCACCTTGGAGCAGTGGAGACGGGGAGGAGCAGAGGATGTGGCAGGACCGTTCTGACTCTAACAGTTCAAGTCCCTGAGTCCTGTCCCTTGCCCCACGTATAAAGTCCCAACAACACCCCACTTTTCACTCCACTGAACACTTAGATTCCCTCTGATGCATTCTATTCTTCACACACACTTGAGCCATGGAGATAAAACACTTGCCTGAGATAGACAATCATTTAGCCAAGAAAACGAAATGGGAAAGAAAATGAAGACCCATCAGCAGAACAGATGGCTCTGCACACAAGGCAGAGAGACCCACAGGTGAGACAGAGGGCAAAGCTGATGGGAAAGCGGATAAGAGGTGTCGGGAGTGTAGACGGATGGAGTGGAGGAAGGAAGGACAGCAGTGACAAGTGGAGCACGGGTATCGTCAGCGCCAGTCTCACCTTACACGGAGAGACAGTCATTCAGGGCAGTCGGCAGACAGGAGCACACAGCCCTGCCCTCCTCCCTGGCTTCTTCCCTGCCCCTAGTTGAAACAGCAAGTGGTTTTCAAAATCAAAATGGGGCATTGCCAGTCACTGAGGGTACCGTTGTTCACTGCGTCCAGTGGTTTACATCTATTAGCTATTTCGTCTTCCCAGTGACCTCATGCTGCTGCTGCTGCTAAGTCGCTTCAGTCGTGTCCGACTCATGGGTTGGCCTTATTTCTATTATTATTATTATTCCAGTTCTAGGAATGGAAAAAACAATAGGAAGCTCCACTCAGCTAGTAACTGCCATTACTGGGCTCAGTTTTTTTTTTGCGTCGTTGGGTCATAGCTGTGGCACACAGGCTTGGCTACCCTGTGGTATGTGGGATCTTTGTTTCCTGGTCAGGGATTAAACCTGAGTCTCCTGAACTGGAAGGCGAATTCTTAACCACTGGGCCTCGAGGAAAGTCCCCCGAACTGAGCTTGGCTGACTCTTAAGCCCCTGTCCTTCTCACTGTCCCCACCTGCAACCAGCACACTTCCAGTCTATGGCATGTGAGCTCTGGTGCGTTCCCCTGTCTCTCTCTCTCTCTCTTCCTTTTCTCCCCTTTTCTAAGACACAGGTCCCAGCAGATTGGAGCATAAGGAGATCTTTGCTTCACTTTTTCCTCTTCTTCTCTGCCTCCCTCCTTCCCTTTTCTGGCCGAGGGTCTCATTTATAACATAGAATGTACCAAGAAAACATCCATTCACCACTTCCCTAATTTTTCTGGCAATTGTAATTAAATCAACTCAGAGGCTGTGGGAAGCTTTGGTAGTTAAATAATTTGGGTAACAGAATATTTAATTAATTGCAATTACACATGCCATCTTGAAATTCATTTCTATTTTAATTTTAGCACAAACTGGATTGTATAAAGCATTTTTTTTTCTTCTTTGCCACCAAAACCTGTCTGTTTCTTCCCATCTTTCTTACCATTCCTCTTAACCCTGAAATCTTTAATTCCTTCTTTCCTTGTATTTGGAGGCACAGGCAGTCAAAGGGTACCAGTCATACTCAAGTTCGGCATACAAGGGGTAATGGAAACCACAAAAGAACATGAGTCATAATCTTGGCCTACCAGATGCGTATGATCCAATGGAGGACACAACCCATAAATGCATAAAAATGTGAAGAATATGAAGGGCCCCATGGATGATAATTCCATGTCCAGTGTACTGAAGAAGGTGGAGGTGGTTTTGAATCTCCTTTGAGATGTGTGTAGCATTTGTACAGACAGACAGAAAGAGGAACAATAGCTCCTAGGAAGAAGAGGGTTTTTGTTTATAACTTATGATTTGTGTTTCTTTTCTCTTTCCCCTCTTCTTAGCTGATTCACTTACTCGTTCACTCAACAAATGAGTGACCAGACGGTGGTCACTAGAATGTCTGTCTTGAACCCAAGGAAACTCCCTGCCATGCTCTGGGTCTTCCCATCTGAGCTCGATGGGTATAGCCCCACCATGCCCTGCTCTCCAGGAGTCTCTGGCAGGCCCAGTGCCTCCAAGCCTCCCTGCCATTCCAGCCAGCTGAGTTGTCCACTGCCAGCTGTGACTGTCGTGGGTGTGCCCTCACCTAACTGAGGCAGAATCCTGCCTAAGGAATGTGGCTTAGCTTACAACTGTATAAGGACCACAGGAGGGGAAACCTACCGAGTGGGTCCCTAGGCTTTCTTCTACTCTGCTAACTGAGCATCTTTCTTGGGCTCTGATGTTCCAGGGCCTTGGCAGACTCCCCGAGGTGCTTTGTCTGGAAGGCTAAGACTTAACATCCTATGTTATCTGGCATGAACCTCATCTCAAAGTCAGACTCTAAATTGGCTCTGGGGCATCTCTATTTTTCTGATTTCCTCTCTATATCCTCCTATCAGAAGGAATTCTGGTTTCATTCTAAATGAGGACCTGAGCGTGGTGACTATCATCGCTTTATTTCATTTATCCATTCATTTCTCCATAAACCATGTGTCAAGCAGCTTCTGTGTGTCAGGTACTGGGCTGGGCTTTGTGGGACATAAATGAATACATGGTTCTGTTCTCAAAACCTTTGGAGATAAATGGAGTTTACCACATGTGAAAAACCACACAACTCAGGGTAAGCTAAGTTCCACAGTACGGGATGACGGAAGATATGTCTAACTCAGTCTGGGGAGCAAAGCCAAGTCTTGAGATGAGTAATACATTATTGTAAAGCAGAGAAGAGGAACTGAACATTCTAGATAGAGGGAACAGCTTGTGCAAAGGCATGGTGACAGGAGCTTGGGGAGGGGTGGGAGTTTTTTCCCTAAAAGGAGTTATATGGCCAAGAACTACATCCAAGACTATTTGTCTCTTTGAGGAGAGGGTCATCATAACCTTGTAAGGGAAAAGCAGCATGGAACAGTGACAAGTCCCAATTTAGTATTAAAAGTTCTGGATTTGTGTTGCAGACACCAGATGCTCTGGGTTTGAATTCTAGCTTCGCCATGTACCATCTGTATGCTCAAATTTCCCATCTCATTTTTGTCACTTATACAACAGACCAATCTGATCTTGCAGAGCTATTCTCGGGACTAAATGAGATCAGATGCACGGCACTAAATAGCGTTTAACCAAAGTTAATATTAAAGTTACCTTTATTTTTAATAAAACCTTTGTGAACAATTAGGTGCTTCAGCAATATAAAGAACTGTATAATCTCTGCACAATCTTGCCAAATGTCAACCCTAAATTCATGGGTACCAGCATTTTTAGATTTTAACTAGTCTTGTGGTTTGACCTTGTGTAATCCTACAGACCCTATTTCCCAAGTGAAATCAAACAATTTAATGTTGAAATAGGAATTTGTGTTAGAGTCGGGGCATGATCGATGATCATGTCGTGAGAGCCTCAGTCTCCCACTTTCTCAACCCACCCAAGTGGCGGTGTCCTTCACAGTGAACTGATGAGTCTTGGAAACAGAGAAACCAGCTCTGCTCACGTCATCTATAAGGATGTGATTTGCTGAGCACTTTTGCCAAAGCTGCTCATGCCTTGTTGTGAAGCCTGCTTTTCTTTTGTCTGCAGAGTTGATCAAGTGAAGAGGCTCCATTGATGATGAAGCTGCATGAGTATGTTTGCTAACCAGCCAGCTCTCCAAGGGCTTTGTTGAGCTCAGGTTATGTTACCCTTGGAGGTCCAGGCTGAGGAACTTTCACAAATCTGAGATTCCTCCTCACAGTATTATTTATGTCATCCCACCCATTTCTTCTAGAGCAAAATTGTAACAGTGCAGATCACGTATTGATACTGTTAGCAGAGATGCGGCAGTAAAGGCCTTACACTCCTCCTGGCTTTTCTAACTGGGGTTAAGCACAATTTTAAAATTTCATTTTTAATCAAAAAGCATTCTATGCTTTCAATAATGTGTAAAACAGTGTAGAGCTGTATAAGGAGAAAGTTAATATCCTTCTGATCTTTCTGGTTCCACTCAGCTGGGATCATGCTTCAGTTCCTGTGTCCTTCCACATCTCTCTCTGTGTTCACTAACACACACACTCACGCATGCAAACACACACACTTTTTCCTATTTGCTTGATTTGGTTAGTAGGATAGTTCACTACACATAACTCTATAATTTGCCCCCAAGCTATAGCCCTATAGTTGTAACTCATAGACCTATATATACTGTATATCATATTCACATATATTTCTGGGACAGTGATTCATAATGAGGGGTTGCTGTGCAATTTGTACAGGACATCCCAGGTCCTATTCCACAAAGACTGCACCGTCAGCATTTGAGAAGACCCCTTGCCCCGCTTCCTTCCTGGTCCTGGATAGTGTCAGTTTTTTATTTTTTGCAAATCGGCAGAACTGGACATTCATGAAATTAACCTCTTTCCCCCACCCTCCTCGCTCCAGGGTCGTCAGATGACCATGGTCTGAGTGCCAGTAGATCATGCGGAAGCCGGGTCCTGTCCTGACTCTCTTGCTTGACAAGAATTCAGCCCGTTATTCACAAGCTGTTCAGCTCACCTTTGCTTTGCTGGCAGGGCTCAGCTGAGTTCTCAGGAAGAGTTAGAAGCACAAGTACATTTAGTGCGAAATAGCCCTGACAGCTCTAAAAGGTTGTGTTTTATTCATTAAAAGGAGGCCTAACAGTGAAGCTAAATACTGTGGTAGGGAAGGATTCCCTAAACACCTGAGGAGACATTTGAAACAGAGGCCAAAACTCCCTTATCTGCCAAAGCCTCTTATCTGCTGAAGATGAAAGAGAAGGAAAGAGAGAAGGAGGGAGAGAGAACGGATGAGTCTGAAATCCTGTCCTGAGCCCTGTAGGATTGTTGTCAGACCCTCAATGCCGTAAAAATCACCTAACTCCAGGCCTGCTAGGGTTTTTCTGGTGGCTCAGCTGATAAAAAATCCGCCTGCAATGCGGGAGACCTGGGTTCGATCCCTGGGTTGGGAAGATCCCCTGGAGAAGGGAAAAGTTACCCACTTCAGTATTCTGGCCTGGAGAATTCCATGGACTGTATAGTCCTTGGCGGGGGAGTCAGGGCGGCAGTCACAAAGAGTAGGACACGAGCGAGCAACTTTCAATTTCCAGGCCTGCTACATGGTCGACACTTTGTAAGTTGTGATGGCTGTTATTATTACTAAATGATAAAAACAACATAACATTTTCAGTTTGTGATTTGCTACTCATAGACACTTCCTCAATCAGCTATGATTTCAGGACTGTTTCTATTAAAAGGTTTTATTGATTTGTGGTTTCTAGAGATAGGATAAGAGTCTGTCTCTCTTTTCCACATGCCTCAACCAAAGGCTCTTCTCCATAAAGCAGAAGGGGCTTTTGCTCTTTACCAGATCTGTCCTTCAAGTCCATGTTACCTTTCACTCCTGATTATTACTATCATTATTGTTTATCCACAGAATTCCTAGTTCTTCTAGCTGAAAGCCCCTTGTTCTGAGACGGGCATGCTGTTTGGCAGCCTCAGCAATGATGCCACCAGGACCCAAAGGGCTCTGTGTATTCAGGGTGTCCTGGGGAATGACCCCTGGGCAGAGGTCCTATCAGAAAGTCCCACCCCAGGACTATGCAGGACTATGCACCTGAAGTTCATTCCAAAGAGCTGATAACTTATCTACACAGTGAGGAATCATGTGCTCAACGATGGCAACTTTTGTTTTCTATACACCCTTTTTAGCTTCTATATACATAGTGTGTGTACATTTCCATGCACTTACCCCACTAATAACTGCATCTGCTCTGATTCAGCTTTTAGGACCCTGCAAGAATAAAGGTGAGCTTCCAGCACACCAAAGCTATTTTTCAGCAATCATCTGGTTCTTGCTTCTAACTTTATTTTCAACCCATAAAATGTCTTAGCTTCCCAATCTCAACACTGGCCCTTTAACCATAGTGTTGGCTTTGGCCTCCCAGTGCAGACAGTGACATTTCCCCAGGTCCCCAGGCCCCCAGGCTCCTGTAGCCCCTTGCTGCCCCTTAGCCCTAACCCTCTGATGCTCAGTGCCTGAGCCCAACCTCATGACACACTGCCATCTGTTTAGAGGAAGGAAAATTGTTCTCAGCGATAAAATCATTGGCCAGGCCGCTCCATTTTGTCTCTGCCATCCTTCCTCCATATTTCTGCATTTCCTGTGCCCATGGACTGTTTGCCAGGGATCTCTTACTGGCACCATCATTACCTGACATCCTGTCTGCTTCTGGAAGCCCAGAGATGAGGGCTGTAAGCCTGGCATCATTTCCAGCAGTTAGAAACTTGAAAACAACCCAGTTACCCCTGAGAATCAGTAAGAGAAACATCTTAGCTTGCGTCTATAGGACCTTTCTGGTGCCTCGGTCCAGCTGACCACACACTAAAGCTGCAGGACCACAAGATCAGCTGCTGGAAAGGGAGGAGAGGCAAATCATCTTCGGTCTCAGAGTCCCCAAGCTGCGCAGACAGCCGGGGCCGGATGTATGCACCATGCAGGAGCTTGCGGGCGCTATCGAAAATCCAATCTGATCCACTCCAACGGGGCTATTACACTCCAGCCCTGATAGGATCACACTCTCACAGCACAGGGTAAAATTAAATTTGAGAGAAAATGAGATTCCTTTTGTTTTCTGCAGAGTCCCATAGATAAGTGTTGTCCACGACTTGACCTTGATGGCTGCAGAAGCCGCGTTGCAGGCCCAGAAGGATCTGATAGACAAATGGAATGAATTGGTGATTCCTTTGCTTGCGTGCTTGGCACTACCCTTGGGGACAACGGCTTTCTCTTTCCATCTCCCTCTAGGCCAGATCTGGGCAAAATTGCAGAGAACTACAGAGGACATTTGTCTCTATCCCTGCCTTGTGGCTCCTCCTCCTTCCCTTGTCAATCCCTGCTCCTCAGCACCCAAATGCAGCTGCAAGCTCCAATCCCAGGGCTCCTTTTCACTAGCTTTCAGCTAGACCTGACTGTATCAGCTCAGGTCATTCAAGCAAAAATATTAACAGTGGCATTAAAATAAGGGTTAGCTCTTTACCTCTTCACCATAAGTCTTTTTAAGAGGCCTTCAAGCAAGGGATATCTAAGTCACAGATTTCAAAGATCCTGACAAAACTCTAGGAACCAGTGGGAGAGGTTGCCCTCACCCCACGTCACAACACTTGAGCCCCCTCCTCTGTGGGGAGAGGTAAGCCCTGAATGCATGCTTTCCTTTCTGAGTGTGGGCTACAGGCAAGCTGCATCAGAGGCTCCTGTGATGCTGGTCAGGTGCATATTTTCTGTCCCCTGCCCGGAGTACTTCAGAATCTCAGCCATGGCTTTCAAGACAGTAACCTTTTAAATCTGTCATCTATGAGATTCTGAGGCACATTTCGAGAGTCACTGGCTATAGGGCTGGAGGCACTTCTCCCAGTGATCTGAGTCTTTCAGTAGTAAGTGGTAGTGTTAGTCACTCAGTTATGTCCAACTCTTTGCAACCCTAGGCTATCCACCAGGGTTCTGGTAGCCACCAGGCTTCTCCATCCATGGGATTAACCAAGAATACTGGAGTAGGTTGCCATTCTTTTCTTCTTGGGATATTTCCCACCCAGGGATCAACCCCAGGTCTCCTACATTACAGGCAGATTCCTAACCATCTGAGTCACCAGGGAAGTCCATTGGCTCTTTCAGACCATCACCTATATAATGAGTTATTTCAAGAGTGTCAGAGATAGCCTGCTCCTTTGGTCCTTAGAGATCTCCCATTATTCCCAGTGGCTACTATGGAAAGGGCCAGGGACTTCTTAGAAACCTGCAGTTTCCACTCAACCAGTCTTTTGAGACTCTCTCCAAGAAGAGAAATTGAGTCTTTCCAGAGAATGTATCTAGATGTGCAAAAATGCTATGAGAGCAGGTTAACTTGAAATCTAGGACTGATCTTATTTATAGGTGGGCAGTGCTGATGATGGAGAAGGCAATGGCACCCCACTCCAGTACTCTTGCCTGGAAAACCCCATGGATGGAGGTGCCTGGTGGGCTGCAGCCCATGGGATCGCAAAGAGTCGGACACGACTGAGCGACTTCACTTTCACTTTTCACTTTCATGCACTGGAGAAGGAAATGGCAACCCACTCCAGTGTTCTTGCCTAGAGAATCCCAGGGATGGCGGAGCCTGAAGGGCTGCCGTCTGTGGGGTCGCACAGAGTCGGACACGACTGAAGTGACTTAGCAGCAGCAGCAGTGCTGATGCTACCATTACAATGACCATTTTTTATAATTATATTTTCATTTTATTTATCTTTAGGTTTTGCCAGGTCTTAATTGAGGCACTGGGCGGGGGAGGGGGAGTCTTTTCTTCATTGAGGCATGCAGGACCTTCAGCTGCAGCATGTGGGATCTAGTTCCCTGACCAGAGATCTAATCTGGTCCTCCTGCATTGGGAGCATGAAGTCTTAGCCACTGGACCACCAGGGAAGTCCCTACAATGACTATTTATTTAAGGCCTATCAAGTTCTAGGCCATGTACAGACCATTCATAGTGATGTGCTTAGTCGCTCAGTCATGTCTGACTCCTTGAAACCCCATGGCTGCAGCCTGCCAGGTTCCTTTGTCCATGGCAATTCTCCAGGCAAGAATACTGGAATGGGTTGCCATGCCCTCCTCCAGGGGATCTTCCCAACCCAGGATCAAACCCAGGTCTCCCACCTTGCAGGTGGATTCTTTACCATCTGAACCATCAGGGAAGCCCATTCATAGTTATAACTTCATTTAATCCTCATGATGTTCTTACATAGTGAATATTATCATGCTTTATTTCATTTTTTACAGATGAGGGAATTGTGGCTCAAAGTCACATACCTAGTGACTGTACAATAGTAGAATTTGAACTCAGTTCAGTTCAGTCACTCAGTTGTGCCTGACTCTTTGCGACCCTATGGACTACAGCATGCCAGGCTTACCTGTCCATCACCAAGTCCTGGAGCTTGCTCAAACTCATGTCCATCAAGTCGGTGATGCCATCCAACCATCTCATCCTCTGTCATCTCCTTCTCCTGCTGCCTTCAGTCTTTCCCAACATCAGGGTGTTTTCCAGTGAGTCAGTTCTTCCCATCAGCTGGCCAAAGTATTGGAGTTCAAGCTTCAGCATCAGTCTTTCCAATGAATATTCAGGACTGATTTCCTTTAGGATTGACTAGTTTGATCTCCTTGCTGTCCAAGGGACTCTCAAGAGTCTTTTCCAACACCACAGTTCAAAAGCATCAACTCAGCTCTGTCTGAATATAATAATCCCTTCTAGGTATACACAAATGTATAGAGCCAAAGCTCTTTCTTGTACACATTCCTGTTTTGAGCTTTATGCCAAGCCTGGGAGGCAGACAGCAAGTTTTACAAATGAGAAAGCTGGGGATTAGAGGAGTTCAATCATTCCTGGCCAGGTACGGGTAAGAAGCATGACTGGAATTTGAACTCAGGGCCTTAACTCTCCATTCAGAGTCTTTTCTTTCCTGATACTCTTCTCTGTTCTCCCGCTTCATGCATCTCAAGTTACATCAAAGAGGCAGCAATAGTATTGCTTTCGATTATAAAATGTGTGAGTTTCCTTGGGCTGTCATAACAAATCGCCACAAACTCTGTGGCTTTAAACAACAGAATTTAATTTTCTCGCAACTCTGGAGGCCAGAAGTCCCAGGATCAAAGCGATGGATTCTGTTTTCTCTGAAGACTCTAGAGAAGAATCCTTCCTCGCCTCCTCCAGCTTCTGTGGGCTCCGGGCCTCGCCTGGTTTGTGGCTGCATAACTCCCAGCTCTGCTTCCACCTTCACGTGGCCCTCTTCTCCTCTGTGCTTGGGTTTTCTCCTCTCGTCTCTCTTACAAGGACACTTGTCATTGGATTTAGGGTCCACCTGGATAGTCCCGGATAATCTCATCTCAAGATCCTTAATTACATCTGGAAAGACACTCTTTTCTAAGTAAGGTCGCATTCATAGGTTTCAGGGTTTCAGACATGGACGTGTTTTGGAGGGCCACCATTCAGTTTACTACAAGTAATTAGTATTCTACGGCACATGTACTCTAGGAAGCATGACTATGCTGAGCTGATTAGAACGCATATACAGTTCTTCATTTTGATTCATCTGCCAGTTTTCTTCCCAAGTGCCAAGCAAGGGCTGCCATGGAGAACAATTGAAAATATATATATTTGTTTGTTTGGCTTCGTCGTGTCTCACTTGTGTCACTGGGGATCTTTGTGGGGGGGGCAGGAACTCTCTCTAGTTTTGGTGTGTGGGCTCTAGAGCATGCAAGCTTTGGTAGCTGCGGTGAATGGACTTTGCCCTGCAGCATGGGAAATCCCAGTTTCCTGACCAGGGATTGAACCCACATCCCCTGCACTGTAAGGCAGATTCTTAACCACTGGGCCACTAGGGAAGTCCCTGGAGAATGATTTTTGATGAGCTTTGGGAACAAGGAAGGATTCTTTTGGCACAAAAGAGTCTTAAGGTTAGAGCAACCTGGGTAGGTGGCTCAAAAGGTCAGAGGCCAACTAGAAGGCAGAGGAGAGATGATGCTATCTCAGTGCTGACAGTGCAGTAGAGAGGCAGCTGGGCATGGGCAGGATGGGCTAGCTCACTGCCATGCCCTGCCCGGGTGGGATTCCGGGGGCTTTCACACAGCTCTGGTTAGTGAAGTCTACATCTGGACTGGAGGAGGATGGAACGGCAAGAAGACAAATGCCACCATCGTACTCTTTGTTCCAGTTTCAGACCACAGCATCCCACAGGGGATGTCCCAGGAGTAGGGGTGATGTCAAGGAGGTAGAAACCCCAGCAGCCTGCGCTGACCACAGAGCCAGGCTCTCTGCAGAGAGCAGACAGTCAGCTGAGAGCTGCTCAGCGTCTCCTGTGACTCCTCTGACACCCACTCGGGGAAGATGGGAAGGCTGGAAGTGGTGGGGAGCCCCTTCACAGCAGTGGGAACATTCTCTGGGGGAGTGTGGGATTGCCACTCCCTTGGGGAGGCTCTAATCAGAGGAACCAGTGAGTCTGGCCGGGGAGGGCAGTACTGGGGCCTCTGGGAACTCCCTACTCTGGGCTCTTGCAAGGAATGAGGATGACCTATGGGCCAAAAAAACTTTATTTCTTCCCCCCAGTGAGACTGGCATATGCAGTTAGAGCCTCCACAGAGAGCATTCCCTACGCATCTCCAGAGACGGGCCACCCTTTGTTCTCCTTCATCAGCATTTATATGTTCCCTACAGGGAGTGAAAAAGTGGGCTTAAAGCCCAACATTAAATAAAATTAAGATCATGGCATCCATTCCTTCACTTCATGGCAAATAGAAGAGGAAAACAAGATTTTATTTTGGAGGGCTCCAAAATCACTGTGGAAGGTGATTGCAACCATAAAATTAAAAATGCTTGCTCTTTTTACCTCCAGGAAAGCTATGACAGAGACAGTTCATTAAAAAGCAGAGACATCACTTCGCTGACAAGGG
The DNA here is from genome assembly GCA_006410615.1 of Neotragus moschatus. NCBI lineage: Eukaryota > Metazoa > Chordata > Mammalia > Artiodactyla > Bovidae > Neotragus > Neotragus moschatus. Next base: position 492,688 of record SJYA01002284.1, on the reverse strand, counting down.
CTGTATAGTCAAAGCTATGGTTTTCCCAGTAGTCACGTATGGATGTGAGAGTTGGGCCATAATTAAGGCTGAGTGCCAAAGAATTGATGTTTTCGAACTGTGGTGCTAGAGAAGACTCTTGAGAGTCCTTGGACAGCAAGGAGATCAAAGCCATCAACCCTAAAGGAAATCAGTCCTGAATATTCATTGGAAGAACTGATGCTGAAGCTGAAGCTCCAATACTTTGGCCACCTGATGCGAAGAACAGACTTGTTGGAAAAGACCCATGGACTGTTGTCTGCCAGGTTCCTCTGTCCACAGAATTTTCCAGGCAAGAATACTGGAGTGGCTTGCTATTTCCTACTCCAGGAGATCTTCCTGACCCAGGGATTGAACCTGAGTCTCCTGCATTGGCAGGTGGTTTTTTTTTTTTTTTTTTTTTTTTTATCACTGAGTCATCAGGGAGAAGCCCCACAGTTCCTGGAGCTGGGGATAACTAGGAGGCAGGAAGTCCTCAGCTGGATGCTGCTCTCCTCTTTGGAATGCTACAGCAGGAGGCCCCACACTATGACTGTGAAATTGCACACAAGTGTCTTTGAATGCTATTTCCTTTGTTATTTTCCCCCTGTGCCTCTCGGAGCCTCCCCACCTCCCACCCCAGAAACCTACCCTCAGCTTCCTGTGTGAGTTTCCTGTGGCTGAGGTAGCAAAGACCTGACCCCTGCTTACCCCATTAGCCACACTCCTGTCTAGGAGGGTCTCCTAAACATGAATGAGTCCTGAGGATGCCCCCTGTCCCAGTTGGGCCATGCACCTGTAAATACCTCTTCCATGGCTACAGGCAAGCATTCGGCAAAGAACAGAGAGCGTGGAAAGCTTGTCTGCCTAACCTTCTACTCCCTGACAGAATCTTCAAGACTCATTTATTCTCCAAATATTTGTTTAGTGTTCGAAGTTCTCCACTAGGTATGTAAGCTACAGAAATGTATAGTAACAATAATTCTTAACATTTACCCAACACACATTATGTACAAAGCACTGTGCTTAGTGTTTTCGGTGGATTATCTCACTCAATGCTCTTAACAACTTCGGGGGCTGAATAACATTATTATCCCTATTTCACAGAGAAGGAATCCAAGCCTGAAGAGACTACTAAATAACTTGCCCTAAGTTTGAACCAGGGTGGACTCAGTCCAGGACCACACCCTTAACCTCTGGGTCACATAAATCTGTGTCTCCAAGGTGCTTATGATCTAGCGGGAAACATAGGACTACCATGACTCAGAGTATGTCAGAGTTTCTAAATGCTTAGAGAAAACGTAAGGTGGACTGGATATGTTTCTTGTACACATGCTCAGTTGCTTTAGTTGAATCTGACTCTTTGCTATCCCATGGACCCTAGCCCGCTAGGCTCCTCCCTCTATGGGATTTTCCCAGGCAAGAATATTGGAGTGGGTTGCCATTTCCTCCTCCGGGGATCCTCCCAACCCAGGGATGGAACCCAGGTCTCCTGCATCTCCTGGGTCTCCTGCTTTGTAGGTGGATTCTTTACCCCTGAGCCCGGATATAAGGTGAAGAGCAACAAAAGAGAAGGGAGGTTTTGAATGAGGTCAGATTTGAACCGGAAGTTGAAGAGGAGGTAATACTTATTCACAGAAGCTTATCAAACACTCTCCACGTGTCACATATTGAGCCAGTGTTTTATATCACAGCCTCATGACTACTGCTAACTCATTCACTAGATGACGAAACTGCAAGTGCAGAAACGTTGAGGATTGTTTCGATAGACGCATCTGAGAAGAGGGGCAATGGCCGGAGCGAGAAACCATCCCTAAATGCACAGAAGTGGGAACCTCAAGGGTGAGTTTGAGAGCAGTAGTGGCTAGGGCTGGTGTAAGTGTCAGATCCATGAAGGGAAATAAGAAAAGTCAGATGGGGCCGGATTATGGCCAATAGGAATTTCAAGCTGAGGGTTTGAATTTAATTCCATAGGCCGTGAGGAGGCATTAGAAAATTTTAGCCAGCAAGATTACTCTGGCAGCAGAATTTAGGCTGAAGCGAGGACAGGCACAGATGTAGACAGCGAATCGAGTGAGGAGCCTGTTAAGGTAAATCACACTCACCTTTGATCCACGATATATATTGAGGAGCTACAGCCAGAATAGAGTGGTCAGCCAGTTCTCTGCCTCCTGACAGTTGACAGTCAAGGACAATGGCAATGAAGGACTGAAGCAAGGCAGAGCAATGACAGAGGGAAAAGGGGTGGCTCATGACAGTATTTCATACTTAGAATAAACAAGACATAGCAACTGAGATACCCAGACCGCTCTCAGCAGTTGGAAAAATGAATTTGCCTGTGGGTTATGGGCCAATGCCACTGGAAAGAGACTAAAAGCCATCCAACTGATAAAGCAAGTTGGAGTTTAGACAGCATGTTGTTTTACTCATGTTTGTGTGAGGTTGAGCTTCCATGAAAGGGAAGCTCACATACCTGCCCACCTTGGCCAGAGGCTCCACCGCAAGGGTGCACTGGACACCAGAGGCCAGTCTCGTGCATTGCATGACCTGTGTGATCAAATTTTATGAGCACTTTCTGAGCACTTAGTCTCTGCACCAGGTACTCACCCTCGCTCTCTGCCTGATCCTGAATTTGGCTCATTCAGCCCCTCTGCCTACTGTGGACTTTGGGCTGCATTTCTGCTCATTGGCTGCTCTGCTGGAAGTGGGGTGGGGGAAGAGAAATACTCCAGAACTCATCCTCTCTCTGATGAAAGCCAGGTGGGAGGAAGAGGATGGAATGGGGTGAGGTTCCTGGGTCAACTTTTCCCCATCGTTACTCCGATCTGGGTATTTTATATCCTCCGCCCAGCTCTCCCTGCCTACCCCAATTGTATCAGGGTTTAGAGAGCCCAGCTCCCATCCAGCAGAGGCTCTATAACTGTGGGATTGGTGATGAAGCTGAGAGTAAGCTGCCCTTCGAGTTGCAATTTCACACTCATTGCCCTGAGATTCCTAGGCTTTCTGTATACATTTACTTATTCAGTTCAGTTCAGTTCAGTTCAGTTGCTCAGTCGTGTCCAACTCTTTGCGACCCCATGAATCACAGCNTCACACCATCGTGATTATCCGGGTCGTGAAGATCCTTTTTGTACAGTTCTTCTGTGTATTCTTGCCATCTCTTCTTAATATCTTCTACTTCTGTTAGGTCCCTACCATTTCTGTCCTTTATCGAGCCCATCTTTGCATGAAATGTTCCCTTGGTATCTCTAATTTACTTATTACTGTCTTGCAAGCCAGGGGAAGGGCTCTATGCCAGAACTTACCTCCGGGGCCCTGAAATCACATTTTTGGACTTCCATGCTCATATAACCAAAGGAAGACTTATTAGCAAAGATGACTCTATCTATGTGAAATCAGGTATCACTTCATTGTTGTTCTTTGGTCAACTGAGTTGTGTCTGACTCTTTAGCAACCCTATGGACTATAGCCTGCCAAGCTCCTCTGTCCATGGGATTTACCAGGGAAGCATACTGGAGTGGGTTGCCATTCCTTCTCCAGGGGATCTTCCCAATTCAGGGATTGAACCAGTGTCTCCTGCATCACCTGTATTGCAGGTGGATTCTTTACCACTGAACTACCAGGGAAGCCCAGATAGCACTTTACTTTCCATTTAATCTCCCTTGCTATTTAACTGGTGAGGATTTATTATTCCCATTTTATAGATGGGCAAATTGCAGTTCAATGACTTATGCAAGGCAACTAAGCTACTAGGGTAGAAATGAGTTAATGTTTTCTTATTCCAAAGCCACCATTGTTTCCATTCTAATACACAGCCTTCATGTTTGTCCTGTTTTAGTGGTGATTGGCTTTGTTATTACATTTTTTCTCAAGGTGAAGAACAGGGACATATATTGACTACCGCCATTTCCCAGAGCATCACAGTCCTGGGTAGTCTTCTTGGTGCAGCCCAGCTAGATCTCAAGATCTCAAGTGGGATCTTGAGAGCAAGTCTCACAACATCACATCTCTGGGGCTCTGTTTCCTCATCTGTAGGATGGTGGCTTTGAATTGGATCATTTCCCAAGACTCTTCAGGTTCTAAAGTGTATGCTTCCATGGTTTGCTTTGGTTCATTCCTTTTAGGTCCAAAGCTAGCTGCAGGCAATACTTGTTTTCTCTCCAGTCAGGCAAGCACACAGTAGACTGATGAACCCAGTTAGCTCTGCTTTAGCCCACACATGGGTTATCCGTGATACTTTTCTGGTCTCTTGAAATTAAAAATGGTGGTGGAGCAATAGGGCCCTATGACGTACTTGTTCCTCTGGACAAAGTCCTTAAAGGCCATTCCTGGGCTAGGACACGTCACAGCATTTTGTATTCTGCTAATTGGTAAAAGCTTTACAAATACTAGATGTTCCCTTTGGACCCTTGAGCAGAAAAGGATGGTGGGAACAAGAGCAGAGGCAGCCAGTGGTGATGCTCTCATGTCTGAGCATTGCATCATCTTCTACTAGGAAGCCGGATAGCCTGAGACGGCCCAGGAGGGATGTGGAGTAGTAGTCTATGATGGAGGAGGGGACTGAAGGAAATGGGCCCTTGGTCATGAACAGCCCCTCCCAGCATCCCAGGGCAGCAAGGTCTCTTTTCATGGAGTCCACTTCCTCCCTAGTTGCCAGAGAAGTTGCCCTTCCAGCCTAAGCCAGATGGGCAACGAGGCTGGAGAGGCACAACTGCGCAATAATGATCGGCCAGATGGAAAACCAAATAGGCACATCGGTGCCCAACAGAATCCTCAGCTCTCTGAAATGAATCACCACTTGTGTGCCAGGTGCTCCCAGGCAGAAGGTGAGGGCAGTGTTTGATGAATGCCCAACGAGAAACCTCAAACAGTCTTTGTACTCAGGTCAGCTGTTCCTCCACCCACCCCGCTACCCAGGCAATATGTCCTTGGAGGTGACAAGCAGCTTTGGGATCCTCAGTAGATAGTAAAGCAGGCGCATTCAGGACAACCAGGTTGGAGGTTCCCATTTCCTGCAGAAAGCAATGACCCCGTGGCTTTCTGTGAGAGTTCTCCCCATGTTGAGCTCCCTGGCTTGAGAAAGCTGTCCCTACAGGGTGGGCAAGAGCGAATAAATGGCTTCCTCTTAGCCAGCTGGAACCGAGACCCCTTGTGACACAGAGCTGTGGTTTAATGACATGAAACAAAAGTAGCTAAGCTAGCTGCCAATTGCATCTGGAAACCATGGTTAAAAAAAAAAAAAGGAGGCAAGGGAAAAAATAACCAGCCCTGCCTGGTTGATGCATAGTGTCTGCCTGGACACCACATTTGTATTCGTGGTTTCTCTGTAGAGGAGGAGGTGGGCTCTCATATCATTTTCAATCTCCAGGCCAGAGATATAATCGCCTGCCATTACTCCTTAATTACATGGTAACTACCAGGCCATTACTTTCTAACTCCAGTCAAATTGCAACTCACTTCTGATTAGTGGGCAATAAACATGCACAAACAGGGTCCAAGATCTATTTCCATAAAGCCTACTGCAGCTTAAGAGAAGGAATGCAAACATATAAATTGGATGACTGTGGGAAGTCTGCCCCGATAATTATTGTAAAGAACGTTTAAATGATAATGCAGAAAGTTGAGGTTTGGAGCCCAGAGTCTTGAATTCAGATTCTAACTCCTTTAGTCACAGGCTCTGTGATCTTTGAAAAGTGTTAGTCACCCAGTTATGTTGGACTCTTTGTGGACCATAGCCCGCCAGGTTCCTCTGTCTACGGAATTCTTGCCCTAGGCAGAGCTCCAGGGCTTGAGAAAATTGTCCCCACAAGGCTGCAGGAACAAATAAATGGCTTCCTCTTAGCCAGCTAAGACTGAGACCCCTTTCAACACAGAGGTGCAGTTTAATGACATGGAACAAAAGCAACTAAGCAGGCCCAATAGCATCCAGTTGCATCTGGAAACCAAAGAAGGCAAGGATACTGGAGTGGGTAGCCAATCCCTTCTCTAGGAGATCTTCCCCACCCAGGGATAGAACCTAGGTCTCCTGCGTGGCAGGCAGCTTCTTTACTGTCTAAGCCACCTGTGATCTTTGACAAGCACTAAATCCTTCTGGGTATCAATTTCCTGATCTAAGATGGGTAAAATAAACAAAAACTACCTTGCAAAGATAAAGAAGAAAAAAAGATCATATTTGTGACAAAGCTCTGTGAAATTAAAAAAAAAAAAAGAAGAAGGTTATGTTGTTATTTATTACTATTATCTCCAGGGTGAGGAATATTCTTTGATAATGTAAGAATGTGAAGCCATTATTTTGAAGCCTTCAGCTGGTGCTTCTCAGACTTTAATGTGCATGCAAACGTCCTGGGGAATCTTGGATTCTGATGCAGGTGATCTGGGGGGTGCTGAGATTCCTCATCCTATGAGCTCCTGAGTGGTGCTTATGCGGTTGGTCTGTGAACCACACTATGAGTAGAAGCTCCAAGCCATCCTGAGTGGACCAGCTGTGGACCATGAAAGGGCAGAGTGATCTAATAGTCCCTGGAGGACACTAGCGCCCGCAGTGGCCTCTCTTCCCGGTGAGGCCAGTAGTGTTGACTCAGAAAATCAACACATGTGGGACCCCAGCACTCACACCTGACCCGGGGTCAGATCCTCAGTGTCAGGGGCCCTGCATCTGAAAGGGTAAATCTCCATGGAGAGAGGACACTGAGAAGGTTCTGAAGGAAAGATGGCTGATGACTGGCAAAGGTGTCCCCATATCAGAAAACTCTCAGTGGATGGTGATCTTGGCCAGGGGCTCCAGAGGGACCACTCCATCCTCAGAGTCTGACCATGCAAGAGGCTCAGTTACACCGTAGAAGAAGAAGAGAAGGAAGGAAAGAGAGTGGAAAGGAGGAAGAGGGGAGAGATGGAGGAAGGTACTTTTGGGAGTGGTGGAAAGAACAGACTTTGCCTGCTTCATACTTCTGTTAATGGTCAGCACCGCAAACCCCAGAATTATGGATGGTTGAAGCTGACAGCTGTCTTTGAAGTCATCTCTTTCAACATTTCACTTCAGCCCCAAGCACTAAGTGCTTTTTCCTGCTGTCACACAGGGAGTTGGTGGTCAAGCTGGGATCAGATCCCCATTTTCCCAGTTTTCAACCCTGTTTTATTTCTCATGCTCCTCATCTGGAACAAATGGAACTTGCTTCATGGGGAATGACCATACACACCCGGAACGTAGAAAGCATGGCAGCTGGAGTCCAGCTGGGACCACCAAGGACCTCTCCCCTCCTTGCCTCCTTGCTAAGTCTCTTGGTTCCCTCAGCTCTGAACACCACCAATTGGATTTCTGAGGGAAGATATTGTGCTCCTTCTGGCCCCATTTTACAGCAGAGAGAAGCTGGCCACCCCTGAGCCCCACACCCTCGAAGCTCTGCTTAGACTGGTGCTGCCTTTCACATGCCTGGGCCCCTCAGAGCACTAGCATCACTTGCCAGCAGCCGGAGGTGTGGGCTCACGGAGAGGGATGAAACACAGTGCCACTTTCTCGAGGAGACATCTGTCTGTCCCTGAAGTGCTGGAGTATATCTCTGGCAAGGCATCCGTGCCAGGTGGTGGGACGCACAGGCAGAGCAGGAGAAGGAGTGCTTTGGCAGTGGATTTGAGGGTGTGGTCACAGTGAAGGACAAAGTGACCGGGTAAAAGTTGCAGCTCTCAGAGAACACTTCTGAGCAGAACCCTTAGAATTCAGATATGCCTTTCAGAATGGCGTGGGGATGGACCACCTCTTCCAGGATATGGACTGGGATGTCAGCTTGGCCTGTGACTCACCTCTGAGGGGATCCTCGTTCTATGTAGGAAGAGTCAGGGACCCTGTGGTGGGGCAGAGCACAGCCGAGCATCTCCACATCCATTGTTTAAGGCATTTTGAAAAATAACTTTAATCTATGTCCTATAATATGTACAATAGGTGAGCAAATCTAATAGAAGCTCATATTACAACATTATTTTTGAAACTCCTGGTGTTAAGCATGGAAAGTCATTAAATATCCTTTTTGCAAAGACTCTGGTGAGATCCCTAATGACTATGTAGAAGAAAATATAAATATACATAACTGTGGCTATTTTAGAAGCCTCACTGAAGGGTGCGTACTTTGATTGTAGTATAGACTGTAAATAAGAGTGTTCAAAGTTTCAAATTTGTTTCTTATCTCTATTCAGTCCCACCAAACATGTCATTATGGAGAAAGCCAACTCTTTTATCTTCAAGCTCCTCTTTCTACACCAACTTCACTGTCAGCTGCTCACATAGGAAGATGCTGGTGATCAGGCAGATCAGGAGGCTGCCTGAGGTGACTCAGTGAGACACAGCTGTCCTGGCCCAGAGCTCACAAACCTCTCAGTTTACAGCAGCAGTCGGGGCCTGAGTGTGTACCTCAGAGGTGACTCCCTCCAGGCGTGGCATTAGTGGGCAGGACTTGGTGACCTAAGCACCACCAGAATGTCTCCAGGCCTGCAGACTAAGTCCAGCCTCTCCTGTCCCAGGCTCAAGATTTAAAAGCAGATATTCTGAGTAAAGGCCATTTACTATTTAACCACCTGCTCAGGCCTGATGTCCAGGCTTGGTGTGCAGGGTTTCTTTGAGTGGAAGCTCATAGAGCAAACTTATCAAAGGAAGGAAGGTCCCAGAATCCCCTCTCCTGTTTAGCTGGGAGATGTCAACCAGATGGTAACAGAATTTGGCTGCAGTCCATTTAGGCTCCAGGTCACACCAGCCTCATCTGGAGATGAAAGGTTCACAATTTGATAAGGTGCTCTCTCGGCCCATATTGACCCCTTCTATCCTTTCCTTATCTCCATGAACGTATTTAAGCCATTTCCCATCCTTCTTCACCTTCGGGGTCAGGAATGAGGCTATTTTCCCTGGCTAGGTGGCAGGATCTCCAATGAGGCCAGATGGCTTTTAGCAGCCACCCTTCAGGCTGTCTGCTAAAGAAACGGAGCCCCATGGCCCCTTTCTTTGCAAAACTTTTACTCATTTCCGTTCAGTCGCTCCGTCGTGTCCAACTCTTTGCAACCCCATGGACGGCAGCATGCCAGGCTTCCCTGTCCATCACCAACTCCCAGAGCTTGCTTAAACTCATGTCTATCAAGTCCGTTAATGCCATTCAATCACCTGATTCTCTGTCCTCCCCTTCCCCTCCTGCCTTCGATCTTTCCCAGCATCATGAAGATCAACTTTTGCGCTTTGATCAACTTTTGCTTGTTTGGATCAGTAAACTTTTGCTCATTGCCCTGTTATCACTGCACGCATAACCTGCAGTTGTGCAGGATAAACTGTATGCTAAATACCTGTCTGTGCTCTTGCCCAGCCAGGATGAGACCAGATTTTTCTGAGTAAGCCCTCTTGACAGGGCTTCCTTGGTGGTTCAGTGGTAAAGAAGCCGCCTGCCAAAGCAGGAGCCATAGGTTGGATCCCTCGTTCGGGACGATCCCCTGGAAAAGGGAATGGCAACTCACTCCAGTATTCTTGCCTGGAGAATCCCAAGGACAGAGGAGCCCACAGTCCATGGGATTGCAAAAAGTCAGACACAACTTAGCAACTAAACATAACAACAGAGACTCAGCTGTCTTGGAGGGGTCCACAGGAAATTGGAGGACTCATGCCCTTGCATGATGGTACATCCTGATTGGAGCATCATTCTAGAAAAATAGCTCTGGTTTAAACAATCCCAGAGGAGAGTCCCTTCCTGCAAGGTCTCGCTTGACAATCCTTTTACTTGTTTCCAACTCTCATGAACATACAGCTCTAGGTATCTGAACTGAACGCCTAGACACAAATTATTGATTAATCCTTTCATTTGTCAACTATAGTTTTGACTTCCAAAGTGTCAGGCACTGTGATGGACCCATAAAGCCTCTTGTCTCTCTTGGCTATATTGAGAAGCAGTCGTCCTCACACCCCAGCATATAGCACTGTGCCAGGCATGTTCACATAATGTGTATTTGTTGAGTANGCCTAGACACAAATTATTGATTAATCCTTTCATTTGTCAACTATAGTTTTGACTTCCAAAGTGTCAGGCACTGTGATGGACCCATAAAGCCTCTTGTCTCTCTTGGCTATATTGAGAAGCAGTCGTCCTCACACCCCAGCATATAGCACTGTGCCAGGCATGTTCACATAATGTGTATTTGTTGAGTAAATGATTGGAATCCAGCTCCTTCATGGAAAACACACACACACACACACACACACACACACACACACACACATTTTAAAGGAAAACAACATATCTTCAGAAAACTAGAAAGAGTTTATATTATTTTCACACTATCTGATTCTCTCTTACTCAGCTCTTTTCTCATCTCCTAAGTGGACTGGGACTTTGAAGATATCACAAAAAGATTAAGGGTACATTTGTCAAGGTTAGAAGGTCCTTAATTCACTTGTAAAGCAGCTGAATTATTTTATATATTTTGAAACGTCGACTTTTTTTCTAGTTGGGAAAAAAAAAAAAGTCTACCAGTGCCAGCAGCAGTGCGGGGCTCAGAGGGGTGGAAAATCCTAACATTTAGCTCTGCCTGCAGGCCCAGGCTTTGAATAACAGAGCAGAGGTCTGATGAAAGAGGCCATTGCCTACAAACTAAATTGCCTTTGCAGTTGAGTGTCGTTCCTATAAAAGTCACCAGATGTGCAAAGATAGGACGTGGAAGAAAGATACTCAGATCTCTGAAAACCTCGTGGATCACTGGAAGCCTGTCGGGCCGCCTTTGCTGGAACACCTTTTAGTCCAAGGCTGTGTACAAGACAATGACTGGTGGGATGGGGCCCTGAGGTGACCCTGCTCACCCATATCTCTGAATTCTAGTTAGGAAAGGCTAGGGGGTATGGTCAGGGCATCCAGGCCAGAGCTCCCCCTGGTGGTGGTTTAGCCCCTAAGTCGTGTCTGACTCTGTGACCCTGTGGATGATAGGCTGCCAAGCTCCTCTGTCCACGGGATTCTCCAGGCAAGAATACCGGAGTGGGTTGCCATTTCCTTCGCCATGGGATCCTTCTGACTCATGGATCAAACCTGGGTCTCCTGCACTGGCAGGAGGATTCTTTACCACCTGGGACACCCCACAGTTCCCCTTACTTCCCTCACAAAACCCACTGTGAGCCGCTTCTCCACAGTCAACACTGGGTGGGTTTACAAGCTCCTTCCTAACAAGGATTCTGTAGCCAATGCCTAACAAGTAAAGAGCTACATTATCCAGTCTGTGACCTCTAAGGAAGAATCATCTAAAGGGCCTCAAGGAGGGTTGCATATTAGATATAAAACATGAAACAACTTCAGTTGTTACTTGTCTGTTCTCTGTCATTCTCCCCACCCCTGCCACATTGATTTAAACTCAATATACAGCAGTTTATTATTTTTTCATATCTCTATTATGGGATGAGTCGTGTTGTGCTATATTACTTTATTTTGTCTGTCTCCCCTGCTCTCAGCCAGCTTCTTAGGGGCAGAGCCTATGAGTCTCTTGTTTCCAGTGTCTGGAACAATCCTGAGATACAGACCGTGTCCTACATACGCTCGTGTAGTCAGTGAACCAGTTAATTCATTTGTTAATGGGTCAGGACAAAGAGAAAGAAGGAAAGGGAGTGGAGACCAGGATAGGTGCTTAAAGAGAAAAAAAAAAAACACCTTAGAGAAGGGCCCTGGGTGGACATCAGTCCACACCACATGGAAAAATAAAGACCAGTCCCCAGACGGCCACAAGGCTCTTTCTTCCCAAATGCAGGACCCAGTTAAATTACTCTGCAACTTTTTAAGTTTAAAGGAAGAGTATAAGTGAAGAACCAAGCAAAGGGAAAGGTGGGAAGAGAGAATTTTTGACAGAAACATCAAAGGGTGACTTTAAAAAAAACTGAATTACAGTTGCTCTATAATAGTGTGTTATTTTTGAGGTTTCCACAAAGTGATTCAGTTATACATGTATATAAATATAGATACATGTATCTATATAAATATACATTTTATATAAATGTATTTCAGATTCTTCTCCATTATGGGTTACTACAAGATATTGAATATAGTTCTCTGTGCTAAGCAAGAATCATTGCTGTTTATTTATTGTGCATATATATATTCTGTTAGTCCCATTACCCCTAATTTATCTCTGCCCTCACCTTTTCCCTTTGGTAACCCTAAGGCTGTTTTCTACATCTGTGAGTCGGTTTATGTTTTGTAAATAAAACCATTTGTATTACTTTTTGGATTCTGCATATAAGTGATGCCACATGAGATTTGCCTTTCTCTGACTTACTTCACTTAGTGTGATATTCTCCAGGTCTGTCCATGGCGCTGTAAATGGCACGATTTCATTCTTTTCTGTGGTTGATTAGTATTGCACTGTGTATATGTACCACATCTTCTTTATCCAGTCTTCTGTTGATGGATATTTAGGTTGCTTCTACATCTTGGCTTTTGTAAATAGTGCTGCTATGAACATTAGATTGCATGTATCATTTTGAATAAATATTTATTTTTTCTAGATATATGCTGAAGAGTGGGATTGCTGGATCACATGGTAGCTATATTTCAATCCGTTTTTTAAAAAATTATTTGTTTGGCTGCCCTGGGTCTTAATCGGGGTAGCCGGCCTCTTTAGTTGTGGCATGCGAACTTTTAGTTGCAACATGTGGGATCTAGTTCCCTGACTGGGGATTGAACTCAGGTCTTCTGCATTGGGATCAGGGAGGGGTCTTGGCCACTAGACCACCAGAGAAGTCCCCATTTTTAGTTTTTAAGGAACTTCCATACCAGGAACATTGAGCAGACAGACTAGGTGACAAAGTAGTATAATCGTATTGTCCAAAAAAAGGGAAAACTCCACTGAGGCGTCCAACTCATAGAAAGTACTCAGGAATCTCGTCCTTTGCTCCTCCTCTTCTCCTACTCTGCCAGACTCAGAGTGGTGATGGTGGCATCTCCTCCAGGGCATTCAGAGAAGCTGGAGGGGATTGTCTATGAAGTAGGGAAAATTTAAACTATCCCAACTGGACTTTATTAGAAAGGATTATTTCAAGGATGCAGAAAGGGACCATTGAAACAGGGAGAGCACTGGGACTGTAGACCTGCAAGCACCCTAATAGCAGACAAGAAGAATTTTTTCTTTTCTTTTTTTTTTTTTTTTTTGACCACATGTAGCTTTTCATAGGTGAACAGGTGTGGGTGGTGGGGGAAGCACCCTTGATTCATATCCCAGTCATCTGGAGAAGGTGGGTCTTTCTCAGGACAGGAAGGGATGCAGGCATCTCTTAAATTCACTCTTTTCCAGGATCGTGGGGCTCAGGTAACGTTGCTCAGTGTGAGATGATTTCTTTGCTTTTATTTCAGTTTTCAGAGACCGGGGCAGTTTTGTTATCACAGAAAGGTTTTTCCTAAGGTGGTTCTGTTCAGTTGCTCAGTCGCCTCCGACTCTTTGCGACCCCACGGACTGCAGCATGCCAGGCTTCCCTGTCTTTCACCAACTCCCACCGCTTGCTGCATCTCATGTCCATCGAGTCCGTGATGCCATCCAACCATTTCATCCTTTGTCGTCCCCTTCTCCTCCTGCCTTCAATCTTTCCCAGCATCAGGGTCTTTTCCAAGGAGTCAATTCTTTGCATCAGGTGACCTAAGTATTGGAGTTTCAGCTTCAACATCAGTCCTTCCAATGAATATTCAGGACCAATTTCCTAGGATAAACTGGTTGGATCTCCTTGCACTCCAAGGGACTCTCAAGAGTCTTCTCCAACACCACAGTTCAAAAGCGTCAATTCTTTATGGTTCAGCTTTCTTTCAGGTCCAAATTTCACACCCATACATGACTACTGGGAAATCCATAGCTTTGACTAGATGGACCTTTGTCGGCAAAGTAGTGTCTTTGCTTTTTAATATGCTGTCTAGGTTGGTCATACCGTTTCTTCCAAGGAACAAGCATCTTTTAATTTCATGGCTGCAATCACCATCTACAGTGATTTTGGAGCCCAAGAAAATGAAGTCTGTCACCGTTTCCATTGTTTCTTCATCTATTTGCCATGAAGTGATGGGACTGGATGTCATGATCTTAGTTTTCTGAATGTTGAGTTTTAAACCAGCTTTTTCACTCTCCTCTTTCACTTTTATCATGAGATTCTTCAGTTCCCCTTGCTTTCTGCCACGGGGTGGTGTCTTCTGCATATCTCAGATTATTGATATTTCTCCCTGCAACCTTGATTCCAGCTTGTGCTTCACCTAACACAGCATTTCGCATGATGTACTCTGAATATAAGTTAAAAAGGCAGAGTGACAATATACAGCCTTGACATACTCCTTTCCTGCTTTGGAACCAGTACATTGCTCCATGTCCAGTTCTAACTGTTTCTTCCTGACCTGCATGTAGGTTTCTCAAGAGGCAGGTTAGGTGGTCTGGTATTCCCATCTCTTTCAGAATTTTCCAGTTTATTGTGATACACGCAGTCAAAGGTTTTGGCGTAGTCAATAAAGCAGAAGTAGGTATTTTCCTGGAACTCTCTTGCTTTTTCTATGATCCAATAGATATTGGCAATTTGATCTCGGACTCCTCTGCCTTTTCTAAATACAGGTTCGACATCTGAAAGTTCCTGGTTCACGTACTGTTGAAGCCTTGCTTGGAGAATTTTGAGCATCACTTGGCTAGCATGTGAGATGAGTGCAATTAAGTAGCAGTTTGATCAATGACAGAGACTGTCTTTAAATCTGCAAAGCAAAAGCCAAATCCAAGAGTGTGGGGACATCTTCAGGATGTCCCCTGAGGATGACACCTTGGATGATGCTACAACTATAGCCTAAGGTGGTTGGCTGTACTATTTGTCTGGAGTCAAGCTTCTGCTTAGGTTCAAAATGGTTTAGGTCTCAATCTCCAGCATCTAATTACATATTAATATATGTGCCCAAATTACATATGTTCCCAGTAGCAGAACTATCCCTGTCACGGGATAATCCCTCAAACTCTCAGTGGAGTGACTTTTAATAAGATCATTTAAATTCTTTTTGCTCTGTCTCTGTTGCTGTCAAAGAAACCTTCTGATTAGGATTTGGCTTCTCCTGTAGTTTGACTGTGGAGAGAATGCACTAATCATGTGGTGTCTGTCGCTTCGGTTGTGTGACAATTACCTCTCATTGTCAGGTAATCATTTGGCTTTCTGATTTTAACTCTGTCTCACATGAAATCTCACTTGCCAGCCCCCAGGACCCAGTGTCACTTGACCAATGACAGAGACTGTCTCTAAGCCTGCAAAGTAGACGCCAAAGCCAAGAGTGTGGGAATGTCTGCAGGATGTCCCCTGAGGATGACACCTTGGGTCATCCTCCAGCTATGTCCGTCTACCACTTTCTAAAACCCTCAGATCTCTTCAACCAAAGGCAACTGATAGATCTACGCCCTGGATCAGCTGGATCTCAGCCGCCTCTGAAAAACAGGAAACGTGGACCTCACTCCCAAAGGGATTTTTTCCCCCTTCTTGTTGTTGACTTATTATTACCTTTTATTCTCATTCCCCACTCCCATTCTATTATCGCTTAGCCTATGATTCCAACATGTTTGATGTGGTTGTTGGTGGTGGTATAGTCTCTAAGTCATGTTTGACTCTTTCCAACCTGTAGACAGTAGCCTGCCAGGCTCCTCCATCCATGGAATTCATTCCCTTCTGCAGGGGATCTTCCTGACCCAGGGATCAAACCTGGATCTCCTGCATTGCTTTCAGATTATTTACTGTCTGAGCCACCAGGGAAGCTCACAGGTTAAACTGATGCCTCATTATTTTATTTTGCCCATTTCTGATTACTAACATGTTTGAGCAGCTCTTATGTTATTATGCTTTGGAGTTTAGTCTTTTTATTTCCTATTCTGATCCTTGGCCCATTTTTCTGTTAGATTATCTGCTTTTTTGCTGTTGATTTATAGGCACTCCTTATAGATTCTATATATCAATTTGTTGCCAGCTTTTGATATTACAAATATTTCCTTCCAATATCATCTGTCAAATTTATCCACGGTGTCCATAAATCCTTAGTTTTCAATCAAGTTCAACTTTTTTTACATTATGCTTCAGGCTTTTGAAGTTTCATTTAAGCAGTCTCTCCCCACCCCAAGGTCACAAAGTGATTCTCTTGCATTTTCTTCTACTAACCTTCTGTCAGTCACAGCATTTGCTTCTTTAATCTGTGCCCATTGTGCTCTGTGTGTGATGCTCACTTAAAGGAACCCAGTTGTGTTTTTCTCCAGAAAGATATCTGCAGCAAATGTCGGAGTTAAATAAGTTCCTGAAATCTGTTAGTTTTTCAACACCATCTTCTAAGCAATCTATCATCCCCCCACTGATCTACCAGTGTCATCTTTATCATACAGTACATTTCCATAGCACTGTGTACTCTCAGAAAGTTTACTGATTAGATTCACTTGTAAGAGAGTAATGAGACTTCAGAAGATTTCTTGAAAAAGGAATGACAAAGGCTTCTAAAACTTCAGAGTGAGCTGTTATCTAAGGGAAAGCTTCTGCAGACAGCAAAGCTCCTTGGCACTTCCCAGGGAGGCATCGTGGCTGGGCTGAGGGCTTCTGCTGTCTTTCCTCTGACTATCGTGCTGCCTGAGCTCTACAGCACTCAGTTTTAGTTAATTGGCTGCAGTGTGTTTGAAACATTCACAATCCCTCTAAGTATAATATCTCAATTACCTTAGGAAAAATCTCACAAAATTGTTAATTAGTACTATTTCAATTTTACAGATGAGAAAAGAGGGCTGCAAAGAGGTTAACTTACGCCTGTCTGCTTAGCAGATATAAGTCCTGGAGTTCAATTTGAACCTTGACTCCATCACTGATGACCCTTCCATGTTACACTGTTCTTCACATCCGTTCCTGTTCTTTCAGACAATGTCTCCTGAGTTCTGTAAGAATTGTAAGACAATGTGCTTGGTGCCAAAAGATTCATCTGATGAGAATTCTGTCCACAAGGAATATTCAGCCTAGTCCAGAAGATAACATGTGCCCGTAACAAGTACAATATAGTTTGGAAAAGAAGTGGTGCCTTAGGGGACCACTGAGTTTTAAAGTTGCTCTTGCAGGGATGTTTCCAGTCCTCCCCCTTCCACATTTTTTTTTAAAAGAAGTACCCATCTCACTTGAGCATGATACAGTTACTGCCTTTGGTTGTAATTTCAAGAATACTAGTCATGCTTGTATTGGGGGAAATTGCTCAGGTATGCCTTTGTGAAATTGAAATTGTAAAACTAGATGGCATAAAAGTACTTATATGTTGCTGTGTATGGTAAGAACGAGTCTTAATGAGTCATGTATGTGATTACTAATCATTTTTCTTCCCCTTTATAGCACAAACAAAGATTTAAGTTCTAAACTTACGTAAAAAAGCAAATGTACTCATCCCATTAGACTTCCATGAATCCTGTAGTCACAGCAAGTTTGGATGTTAACTATTGGATTGAATAAATGCTTAGCAAAACTGTAGTGACAGAGAGTCATTCTAGGCTTTTAGGAATTAAAGATGATCTTGCAAGAAATGTCCCTCTAACTGAAACCATTGCAAGTTTGGTACTTCCCCTACCACCTAAAGCCTCTTCTCAACGATTCTCCATCATTGGCCAAAGGAAAGTTTACTTATAGGTTGGCGATATAGGAGATGTAGAAAGGAGGGGACAGGAAGGAAAAGGATAGGTAGATATTTTATTAACAGAATAAACTCTACTAACTTTTCAGTTCTGAAAAGTGCATAGGGTAGTTCCCTAGAGACAGGCTCCAGGATGAGTATTCATGTGAAAGTAGTTAAGGGAAAGCTAGTGCGTGAGAGAGAAAAGCAGGACCAGGGGAAGGATGAAGCCAAGCAAAGGTGATGTTCCAGGCAGTGTTGGGCTCAGCCTGATCCTGCAGGGGAGCTCTGGTGTGTGCAGACATCTCAGAGTCTGTTCAGACTTGAGTCAATGTCGCTGGAGCTTCCACCCTCCAACATAAACCAGGCATTGTCTAAGGGCCAGAGGGAGATGTGGCAATGAAAGTGAACTCCGGGGTAGTTCCAGTGGTCCAAGGGCCGTCCCCAGAAGAGGACTGAGCACTGAGAAGTAAAGGCTCGCAGCGGGGCCCAGGAAAAGCATCTATGCTGCCGCTGTGAACAAGGGTCTGCAACACGCCTCTAAATCAAGTTCAGAAATTCTGCCAGCTTGTCACCATTCCCAGCACGCCTAGGAGTCCCCCACAGTTTGCAGAAGAGAAAGCTGAGGCATAGATAAGTTAAAGTACTTGCCCAGAGAATTTCAACTTGCGGGCTTCTGAATTCAAGTCCAGGTTTCTTTCAAGTGCGTCTCACTACCTGGCTTCCTTGTGATGACCACAGCCCTTTGAGCTTGAAGGAACATGTGCCAACAAAGTAGATCAGACTTTTCATTTTATGCACACCACTCTCTGCCTAGCATCTGCCTTCTTCTAGGCTCAACGTCCATCCTTGCCAGCCCCTGCTGGCCCACGGAGCCCTGCTTGGCAGCCCAGTAGAAAACAGACTATTCCCTTGACAGAGGACCCAGCAGTCCTCTGGAAGACTTATCTGCGTAGTTAAGGAAACCTTGGCGCCTGAAGAAGGCACTCAGAAGATGACAGGTCTGAATAGTCTGACAAATTTTTATTGCCCCCAAATCTCCAGTCCTGTAAGTCATGAAATAAATCTCCGCCTGCATCAAATAAATTATTGTCTGTTTAAAAACGAAAGAGTGGAAGAAGCAAAGAGCTCACAATCTGCTTCTGCCTCTTCTTCCCCTGAGCTCAATATCAGAGCTCTGGGTAACTCTTCCCAACACCAGATCTTTCCTGCCAGCTCTCCTGATAGACATCTGGACCAGACAGTGGAGAGCAGTCAAGGGGTTAAGTCTACTTTTGAAAAATGGTGAAGATAGCCAGGCAGGGAGGAAAGAACTGCTGAAAGATGAGAAAGCTGTCATGCTTGCTGGTTGGGCACATGAAGTGGCCAGCAATTCCTTAGAGCATGAAAGATTTATCAGCAAAATGAAAAGAAATAGTCAGTTGGCCAGATAATCTTAGAAGAGGGAAAGAAAGAAAAATAATGCAAGTGACTAAAAGGACAGGGAAGGAAACTTCAAGAATAAAGTAGGGATGTTTTCCCATGATACCATCTGGGCTTCCTTCATCCCTGTATTAAGCAGACTGAGTTATCATTGCCCACTTGCTTGTCTGTCTCCCTGGCCTCAGTGCCATCTTCCTGATGATAAGGACTCTGTCTTTTTCTGTTCACCCTTGATGTATGCCAGGCCTAGAAAATGTCTAGTACATAATATGTTCTTTCTATATTTCTTGAATGACTAAGAAACTAGATGAAGGATCTGGTGTTTTTTGAAGGGTCACTATTGACCAAAGCACAGTTCTAGACACTTGGCCTCCTTGACTCATTTAAATCTTTCAGCCCTGAGATAGATATTATCATAGGCATTTTGCAGATAAGAATGTGGAAATTCAGAGAGGTTAAATAACTCTCCTGAGGCCAGACAGCTAATAAATGGAAGAACTGGGATTCAGGGCAAGGTCTATGTGACTCTGAAGTCGATGATGTTTGTTGGATTTACTATTTACGTCCAGACAGTTCTTTAGGATGTGAGGTCTGGCTGTTGCACCTGAGAATGAGCAGTTCTCCTCCTCCTTGTTCTGCCCTCCGTTTTGTCATTCTCCCCTTCACCTACACTTCCTCCTTTTGGTACACCAGAGAAAGAAAAGAGGCGAAATCCAAGCCAACCCATGAATTATACCTTGTCAGGCTCTTCCCTCTGGATGTTTCATCTGAGTGTGTTTCTTCTCCCCTCTAGCTGCACACTGTTTTAGGGGGAAGAAGCCACATCTCGTAGATGTCTGGCTGCTCCTCCTCTCGGCACGTGTAGGTATGATGTGGGTTAAAGGTGGCCATGTCCACCTGGTTGGTGTCACAGAAGAAGGTGACAGAATGAGGGTGCCAGGGACCTGGGGGAGCAGGGTTGTGGTACATAAACAGGAAGTGCATAGGAGCAGCCTTTGAAAGCCCCACTGAAAGCAGAATCCATCTATCAGGGGTGCACAAAGCAGGCTAGTTCTCAAAGGGCGGACAGGACTTAAAGGGAGAGGAGAGAAGAGGAGGCATAAACACAGGTTCTCAAAAAAATCGGAGCCCAGTGGAGTCCGCCCGTCTGCCTCTGACTCCCTCTCCCCTCTAGACAGCCAGACAGCGTCGGGCAGGGAAAAGTGGTTTCTGTTGTTGTTACTTCCCTGCCTTCCTCCTGTGATCCGGAATGACCTTTGCCAGCCTGAGACTTCCTGACTGTAATAGGGGTGCCGGGCTCCAACCCAGAGCCCCTGGGAACTCTCTGTCAGGACCCTGTTGTAACTGTGACTTCACAGGGCAACTCACGAGAGAAGAGAACTCCTGTGAAGATCGAGAAGTGCTGGGTTAAGCTTATGACTAGAGAGCCACATCTGAACACTGGCCGCATGAAGGGCAATCCATCTCAGCCGAGCTGCGGGCATGGAGCATGATTAATGCAACTGGCTAGTGGTCTGGCCCTCCCCGGTCCACCTCCTCCTTTGGATGTTGTTTGAAGAATTCATTAGGAGAAGGCAGCAGGGAAGGCGGAAGGGGAGTTGCACCATTCTAATCTCCTCTCCCCGGCCCAGTCTGGCTTCTGCAACCAAGACAGTCGAGGTTGACCAGGGTTCCCTAGGTCCTCAAGGTGGGAGCAAGAGATAATCAGTGCTCTGTGTATCATCCTCCAAACCACGTGGCAAGGTGATGAGGTTTGGAATATGCTCCTTTAATCTGTTTACGTAAGAATGAAAAGGGGCTTGGTCCTCTGTTCTGACCCTGCTGGAATCTTCTCTGGCTGTCTGTCCCCTGAAGGAATCTGTAGTCTAGATGCAGACACCAGAATAGATAACTTGAGTTACGAGTGCCTGGGGGCTTCTCAGGTGGTGCTAGTGATAAAGAACCTGCTTGCCAGTGCAGGAGATGCAAGAGATGTGGGTTTCATCCCTGGGTCTGAAAGATCCCCTGGAGGAGGCCATGGCAGCCCACTCCAGTATTCTTGCTTGGAGAACACCATGGACAGAGGAGCCTAGTGGGCTACAGTCCGTGGGATTGCACAAAGTTGGGCACAACTGAAGTGACTTGGCACGCACGCACGTACAGTGCATGAGTGTGGGGCATGGGAAGCAGTGGGAGGCCAGATGAGCAGCTCATTCCAAAGGTGAAGAGGCAGACGCTGGGTTGGTTAGACGGTTCCCCATACCTTGGCACTCACGGATGCTGAGTCCAGAGTGATCCACACAGACCGCCCAGCCATTTTAACTCCTGTGATGTGGGCTACGTCAGCAATGGCTCTCACTTAATCATTAGACTCTCTCTTCATCACCCCTGTGATTTTTAGTCTGAATTCTTCCACGCATCATTTTTAGAATTCTGTAAAGATCTAATACTTTTTGCCCCTCCTGGTGTCAGTGTAATCATGGCTCCAGGGTCTGCTGAGAAGTGGGAGGAGTGACCAACCCTCTCTCACATTGGATAAGCTCTTTATTAATGATTAGGGCATCTTTTAAAGTTTTTATAAATTCTTGCTGACCCCTTGGGAGTGGGAGTGACTGGGCTTGAAGTGAACTTATTTCATTGATTTCTCGGGCCGGCTAACTTGACACCAAGCACCGAGGCAGGAGCCCAGTTATCTCGATGCTTTATGTACAGGAAGCAAGGAAGGCTAGAAAAAGATCTCTGTCACTGGAGCAAGAAGATTTATCCTTTAGTGCCAGGTTTCTAGCATAGAGCCGGTGGATCTTGGGTAAATCACCTTTGTTACCTACCGCTCTAAAACAGACAAACAACACACATTTAGTGACAGCTACTTCTATTACTGCACTATTTCTTGTCCCCTCGGAGCCAGGGCACATAATTTTCACCATTTCTTTATTTCATTATTTATGTATATATTTATTTCTCCCGCAATTCCAGGAAGGATTTGAGAAAGCTTACTAGAGAGAAAAAGAAAAAGGAGGAAGAGGTTGATTGAAAATACATGACAGGGAAAATGAGTACTCTAAAATATGTGTCCTAGGTTCTATGTATGAGAAAAAGGCCATATGTTGATCTCAGAGCTTGCTGTGGTCAAATGAAGTCATAGAACCTGAAAAGGGAAAGCATCCCGACCGGTCTGTAAAAACCAGTTAGCAATTTCTCCTGCTTCTGAGAACTAACAGATCTCTTTCTTCAATCCTAATAAAAGAACAATGGGAGCTGACATCCTCAACGTCTTTGTAAAAGTGAAGACACCAGTAATTTCTGGAGGCTGTTACTTGTGTTATTCCTCAGTGTTACAGAATGACTTAGGGTCAGCAGGGAATTCAGTAAAAGATACCCTGTAAGTCAGGAATCAAAACAGCATGCTAGGGACTTCCCTGGCAGTCCAGTGGTTAAGACTTCGCCTTCCCATGCCGGGGGTGTGTGTTAGATTCCTGGTCAGGGAGCTAAGGTGCCACATGCTTCGTGGCCAAAAAAAAAAAAAAAAAAGAAAGAAAGAAACACAAAATACATAAATAAACCCAGAAGCAGTATTGTAACATATTCAATGAAGAGTTTAAAACATGGTCCCCATCAAAGAAAAGAAACTTTATAACCAGTTTGGTACAAGTATGCATCACGCTGCTTTAGGCTTAACCTATTGATAAATTTGAGATTATTTAGACTAATTTTTCTCACAGTGCAACCCTCTGGCATCAGTATATCACCTAAGAACTTATTAGACACACACAGTTTTGAGATTCTTCCAGAATCAGAAACTGAATCAGAAACTCTAAGGCTGGGGCCAGGGAATCTAGGTTTTAACAAATCTTTATGCAATTTGAGGACCAGTGACACAGAGCAAGGAGTGGACTGCATGACCTTCTCACAATTGTAGGAACACTTTTTTTTTTGCCTCTGGTCTATTGATTAGTGTTGGGCAGCAAGTAGTTTGAGGATACACATTTTTGGCAAGAGCCCAAAGAGCACATATTTATGTTATCAGTTAAAACTAGAGTCATGGACTTCCCTGGTGGTACAGTGGGTAAGAATCCACTTCCAGTGCAGGGGACACAGGTTTGAGTCCTGGTCCCAGAAGTTCCCACATGCCATGGAGCGTCTAAGCCCGTGTGCCCAAACTGAGCCCAAGCTCTGGAGCCCGCGTGGCACAGCTACTCAGTGCCACATGCCCTAGAACCCACGCTGTGCAACAAGATGAGCCACTGCAGAGAGATGCCAGCGAGCTCAGCAGAGGGCAGCCCCGCTTACCACAAACGGAGAAAGGCCGCACAGCAATGAAGACCCTGCTTGGCCGAATATAAATAAACAATAAATTCACTTAAAAATAGAAGCAGATCCGTAAACTTTCAAAACCACTCAAAGGGAAGTCTGGTTGGCTTCCTCCCTCTTTTCCATGCTGAGTCTCCCCAGAGGTCCTCTGACCTCCCTGCTCTGTACAGAGAGGTGTCAGAAGAAGCCAGCGGCGGGGGCAGTGGGATGATGGCGCTGGGGTGGAGGTTTCCTTCAGAGATGCCCGTACGATGCTGTGTGCATTTCTTTCTGGCTTCTTTTAAACTGTTTTCATGTGTCTCGCATGCCTATTTCTTCTTTCTTCCTCACCGTCCCTCCCAGCTCTAAAATTCTACGATTATTCCATTAGGTAAGAGTAGAATAAAAAAGAGCCCTAAAGCTGAAAGGGACTATAGAGATAATGTAATACAGCCTCTTCGTGTTGCAGATCAGAAGCGAGTCGTGAGCACAAACGATTTCCCGGTGTGCATTGCTTCGCTCAGTATCTGGCACAGAACACATTCTTGGTGACTCAGTTGAATCGACTAAGTCACGTTTCATAATTTTCACATGCCTTGTAGCATTTTCTGCCCACCAACACTTGTTAAGTATTAGGATCCCCATTTGGGGATGAAGAATCTAAAGTTTGAGCAGTTGGAGGCTTATTAAAGTTTCATAGCTTTTAATATTACGCATCCAGGCTGGNCGCATGCCTATTTCTTCTTTCTTCCTCACCGTCCCTCCCAGCTCTAAAATTCTACGATTATTCCATTAGGTTAGAGTAGAATAAAAAAGAGCCCTAAAGCTGAAAGGGACTATAGAGATAATGTAATACAGCCTCCTCGTGTTGCAGATCAGAAGCGAGTCGTGAGCACAAACGATTTCCCGGTGTGCATTGCTTCGCTCAGTACCTGGCACAGAACACATTCTTGGTGACTCTTAGTTGAATCGACTAAGTCATGTTTCATAATTTTCACATGCCTTGCATTTTCTGCCCACCAACACTTGTTAAGTATTAGTATCCCCATTTGGGGATGAAGAATCTAAAGTTTGAGCAGTTGGATGCTTATTAAAGTTTCATAGCTTTTAATATTACGCATCCAGGCTGGAATCCAGGACACCTCACTTGTGACATCTTAGTCTTTTCCTTCCACCATGTGCCATCTCCCCATAGGGCCCAGAATGGTGCTGGGGCACCAATGGTGCCCTCTCCTCTCTAAAGGTATCTAGACATGTATCAAACCAAATGGCTCACTTCTATGTAGTAGAGGCCATGGGCAGTGCCAGTTAACTCCAGGACACAAAGGCAAGGGCTATGGCTTTTTCCGGACTCAAGACAGCTTCCCCACACCTGTGCCTCCGAGTCGGCGCTGGCGGTGCGACCTCAGGAAAACTCCACCTGCGGCAGACCTAATTCAGGGAGTGGTGGTTGTTACCAGACTTCTCTGAAAGGTGTAGCTACTGGACTATCCAAATCAGCTGGACACGAATGAAGATAAAGGATAAAAAGGCATTTCCACATTTTCGGGTTTCTACATTTGTGGCCGTATTTCTGCACACATACAAATATGGGTAAATATGAAGGGACTGCTTGTCATTTCTCATCAAGGCAAAGTGACATGGTCTCCTCAGCAAAATAAATCTAACCAAATGCTACATTAGGTAGCAGAAATAGGAAGGTAAGATGTCAGACTGAAGAAATGCAAGAAATTGTGTCATTCAAGACCAAAAACACAGACTCAGAGGTTTCCTTAGCATAAGTTTTTAATTCACTACGTGTGCCTGAGTGAAATGTTTTTTTTTTTTTTCTTTTGCGGGGAGGGGAGGGTTCAGGTTAGCATTTCCCATGACCTTCCCAAAGGTCACAAGGCTGCTGATAGCCCACAGGGTACCTTGGTGAAAATAAGAAAAGACCATCCTTCGTTCAGTCAGACTTAGCCCCAACTTGGGAGTATGGCTTGGAGAATGGTACATGGAATGAACTTCAATTCTTACTGGTCAGCTGGCCACTCTCTTGCTCAGGGCACAACCAAGGCAACTGTACAGGGCCACCCTGTCCTTATGTGGAAGCCCTGTGTGTACTACAGCTGTGGGGCCATCCGTTCCAATAAGGTTAGCGTTTGGAGTACAGCTTACATGAGGCGTTAACAGCAACTTTGCTTTCTGCTAAACCAAACCACCTTTAAATCAAATAGATATTGGTAGCCAAGAGTGATGTATGAGAGCGTGTTTGCTGAATTATCAACTTCCTCCAATTCCCTTATTTTAAGATGTGTTCAGTCACTCAGTCATGCCCAACTCTTTGCATTCCCAGGGACTGTAGCTCTCCAGGGTTCTTTGTCCATGGGATTTTTCCAGGCAAGAATATTGTAGTGGGTTGCCATTTCCTCTCCATTATAAGACATCTTATTAGACAAATCCAGAGTGATATTAATAACATTAATGATACTACCAAAGCTAGCTAACATATATTTAATGCTTACCAAATGCCAGGCATTAGTCTAATACCGCACGTATTAACTCATGTAATCCTCATAACACTTCTATAAGGTAGTTATTATTATTAGCCTTTAGTAGTAAAGCTGTGATTCCTACCCAACTCCAGCTCCAGAGTCTGTGCTATTAAGCCCTGAGATGCTTGTGTAAAATGCTAGAGACGTAAAGGAGGCCAGGGTAGGCAGGTATGCAGCCAAACCGAAGTCCTCCTCTCTCAACTGGCTAACCCTCACCCTCCTGGAGAAGCACCCTAATCACCCAGCCTGGGCTTCCCAGGTGGCGCTAGTGGTAAAGAACCCATCTGTCAATGCAAGAGATAAAAGAGATGAGAGTTTGATCAGGAGATCTCTTGGAGAAGTGCATGGCAACCCACTCCAGGATTCTTGCCTGGAGAATCCCATAGACAGAGGAGCCTGGCAGCCTATGGTCGACAGGGTTGCAAAGAATTGGATACAACTTAAGCAACTACTTAGCACACACCCAGGCTGGGTCAACCCCTCCAGGATAAAGGGGTGCTTCTTTCACAAGTACCATCTTCTCACCATAAATCCATATCTCCCTTGCTATCTGGGAAGAGCATTTTCTGGTTTCAAGTAAGATGGAAAACAGTTGTGAGACCCACACAGGATGGCAGAGAACCTGCCAACAGGGACTTTGAGAAAGCCTGGGTTGTCTGCAGATACCTCCTCGATCTCCCCACCAGCGTCCCATCCTGGTTCCCGTAAAAAGCCAGCCACAGGCCTCTGGACATGGCCATCGTCACCTGCACTTGCCCCCACCAGCACACAGGTGGCGGGGTCCCGTGACCACTAAAGCACAACACTGGGCCAGCCAAGCGTGGGCTGAGACCCCTATTAATCCATCTCTCAGCCACTCAGCCTCACAGATGAATTACAGGCCCCCAAGTTTCCACATTTCTCCATAATGCTATAATGGCCTGCTTCTGTTGCCATGGCAATACTGACACAGCTCCACGGAGCCCTCTAAAGACCTGAGGTGAAAGCAAAAGGGACGTGTTTGCCTTGGCGGGTCTGGCCATATTGGCATTGCTGTGATGGGCTGGTCTAAGGCTGTGCAAATCCCCGGCGCTCCAGCTGGCCAAGTCGAGCCTCTTCCTGTTGTCTGATGTGCCTGCTACCAGGCTGCAGTGCATGGCCTGGGAGTGTCTACTCCCCACCTCCTGCTCCATGATCCCCAGGCCCTGGCTCATCTCCAGAGGAAGAGAAGGTTCCCTCCACGTCAAGGAAAGGGTCCTGGGGTGGAGTCTGGAGGCCGGTCCTGTCTCCCTACTTCCTGATGTGTCACCCTAGGGAAGGCCTTTGTGTGTGTGTTCAGATGTGTCAGTTGTGTCCGACTCTTTGCCACCCCATGGATGGTAGCCTGTCAGGCTCTTCTGTCCGTGGGATTCTCCAGGCAAGAATACTAGAGTGGGTAGCCGTTCCCTTCTCCAGGGAACTTTCCCGACCTAGGGACTGAACCTGTGTCTCCTGCATCTCCTACTTTGCAGGCAGACTCTTTACCCACTGAGCCATCTGGGAAATCCAGGGGAGGCATTTATCTCCTCTGGAGCTGGGTGTGTAGAGAGCATTAGGCTTAAAGAAGCATCTCCTTTCTGCCCAACAGCACTTCCTGCGCTGCATGTCTGCCTTCCTGGAACTTCCAGTTCATTAAAGGTTTCCAGAAAATGTGAAGTTTTGAGGACCTTGGGATTTTACAGAGTGACAGTGATTCACACACACCACTGAGTGGTTGGTTTCCTGGATTAATGTGGTCTTATTAGGGCCTTGAATGCTTGAATATCTTCCTTAGAGTGAATGATACACTGTATTGAAATCNCGTATGTAGGTAATTACCGGCTAAACAGCAGCCAAAAGTTCCCAGAAGAAGAAACAATGGCCCCCAACTCTGCCCCCGCAACCCCTACAAGAATTGTTTGTTTGGCCATTAATGTGGAACAGATAGAAGAGAAGGAAAATGTTGGGCTTTTAAAATCACACTCAGCCTGAAAAGAACAGGAAATTTTCCCCCCCAATCTTAGAGACAAAGCACAAGAGAAAAAAAAGGCTGGGTTCTCTTCAGGATCTAGCCCCAAGCTGTGTGACCTTGAGGGAGTCACTTAACCTTGGTAACTTCAATTGCCTTATCTGTAACACACGTGAAGCTCTCGACTGAGTGATGGTTAATAGCAAAGTGAAATGGGGATGTAAAGGGCAAAAGTGCTTGACCCTTAGGAAAGCGTTGTCCAGGTGAGTGATGAGTGAGCACAAAGACCACCTGACATAGCTCCAGCAGGAAAGGGAGAGAGCCGTCAGCCCCTCCAGCCTGGCATCCCTCAGGCTGTCCACAGGGAGGGTCATCCAGGGGGTGCCTTTAACAACCACGCCAGCAACAGACATATAGCGGCACCGCCCCCAGAAAACTGAGATAATGGAGCTTCTTAGCTGTCTACCACTATGACCTGGGAGGACTTGAGTCAGGGAGGTATGCTGCGCCCTGGAGGAGAATCCAACCAATGTTAGGGTTTGGACCAGAGCTGAGCCAAGAGCATATCTACAAGCTGAGGCTTTATCTGGTGAGTAGAGATCTGGAAGGATGAGCAGCTCCTCATTCCTGAGCTCATCGTTCTAGCAGAAGCTAGAAAACCCTGAAGCAGAGATACTCTCTTTCTCACTTTTTTGCTCATCATCTCTTTTCCTGGGAGACAGAGGCCTGTGCTTCTGAGTTTCCTCTCTCAACCAAATCTCCATACTGATGATGGATACTGCGTGGCCCAAGGCCCTGAGGGTCTNTCATCGTTCTAGCAGAAGCTAGAAAACCCTGAAGCAGAGATACTCTCTTTCTCACTTTTTTGCTCATCGTCTCTTTTCCTGGGAGACAGAGGCCTGTGCTTCTGAGTTTCCTCTCTCAACCAAATCTCCATACTGATGATAGATACTGCGTGGCCCAAGGCCCTGAGGGTCTACAGCGGAGGCATTTGTAAAAAGTCTCTGCCTTCGAGTGGCCAACAATGGGGGCCAGGAATTAGGAAGATTGGAATTGAGGGCACTGTGGACATCAGCGGCCAGGGAATTTGAAATAGCTATGTACTATACATTCACACACAACAGCACATGGTGTGCGATTAGGAGTCACGTAGATGTCAGAGGACAGAGCAGTTCATGGGCACCAAAGGAGTCCTTGGGTGCCCTGGAGAAGGCAAGACTGCCACAGAATCTTGCATGAATGAGGCCTGGGGAGGTGCAGAAGGCAGGTGCACAGGGCACCCCAGCAGAGCAAAGGCCTGGAGGCCAGCTGCAGCTCTGGGGCTTGCACTCTGGTCAGCGTGAAGGAAGTCAAGGTCATTTCCCTCTTCTTCTACTCAGTATTTGTCTTGTTTATTCAAACACATCTTCCCTTTGTGTATTGTAATAAATTGAGAGGAAAAAAAGAAAAATATTTCCCTAGATAATTCTCCCTATTGTCACACTGACTGATTTTCTATTTTTGTTTTGCTTTTTTTTTAAGAGAAGAGAAGGCTTATTGTATAGTCACCTACTTTTACATTACATTTACTCCTGGTCTGGGAGAAGGGATTTTACATCCACCCTGGCATGGGCAGTCTGAAGCAGGGTATGTGTTCCCTTGGTTTTCCCTGGGTGGAATGCATGGTTACTGAGTCCAGTTTTCCTCTAAGGGGGTTATGTGGTTCTGTATTTCAGCTTTTAAATCTGAAAAAGAGAAGAGTCTAAAAGGTCTTTAATATCATTCCTAGTATTCAGGGTCTATGATTCCATCATTCCATGCATTCATTCGTCATTCTTTCACCTTTCGACAGATATCTTCTAAGTACCTACTGCATGCCCCGCTTTGGAATTACAAGCATGAACAAGTCATAGTTCATTCACAGACTCTGGAAAAGATAGCCAATAAAAAATACAGCTGCAGATGCTGGGGGGTGAGAGGTGGGAAATAAAAACTGCTCTGGGAAGCAAAGCAAAGATGCTGCAGTCACAGTTTATCAGAGGCTCAGCAGCCAGGGGTCAGTGCATGGCCATAGAGTGACCAAAGCGTGACAAGGACTCTGAACAAGTATGTCCGCAGAAGACAAGGCCTCAGCAGGTTTCAAGGTCAGAATCCACAGCTGAGGGTGTGGAGTAAGATACCAAGGATGTAAATGTAAGATAGCAAGAACAAGACACTAGACCTTGGAAATGACATGAAAATTTAGTTACCGTTTCCTGGGGTATGATACGGGAGAAGGCAGTTGGCAGAGGCCCAGCCATTGGAACTCAGGCACACAAGGGCAGCTCTGTGTGGAGGAATAACCTGGTACCACCTCCAGGCAGTTGGATTAGAGGAGCTTCAAACCCTCCCACCTCAGCTGGACTTGATCTTAGAGCCTGAGAGTAGGACTCAGGCTACACATGGAGGACAAATACCTCCATCAGGGATGGTAAAGAGGTATAGAAACTGAGGGGTAGCAGCTAAGAAGAGAGATATAAAACCAATGTGAGAATACTATGACAATAATAATAATAACCTCTGAGCTAAAGTGATTGAGTACTTATAACGGGCTGAGAACTTGCTAATGAATTTACATGAATTATCTCTTGTAAATCTTACTCTAACTCTATAGACAGATATGATTATCCCCATTTTGCAAGTGAGGGAACAGAGCCTTCAAGAGGTTGGATAGCTTGTCCTGACCCAATCAGGCTCACCTATGCTAGGCTGCAGTAACAAAATCTCCCAAGTCTCAGTAACTTAAAAGAACAGGAGTTTATTTCTCATTCATGTGGAAGGCAGATCAGGGGGATCTCTGCTTTTCCTGGTCATTTAGATTCCCAAGCTAAATCAGTACTGACATAGTCTTCCTCAATTGTTATACAGCAGGAAGAATGGTGAATTTTGCTCTAGCTTTTAACCACCCCTCCCCCAAGCTTCCACTCAGACTCATGGCTAAAGCGAGGCACAGGGCTATACTTGATTCCAAAGAGGGTGTGTGTGTGCTAAGTCCATTTGATCGTGTCCAACTCTTTGCAGCCGTGTGGACTGTAGGCCGCCTGTCTCCTCTGACCATGGGATTCTCCAGGCAAGAATACTGGGGTGGGTACCCTCCTCCAGGGGATCTTCCCGATCCAGAGATTGAACTCACGTCTTACGTCTCCTGCGTTGACAGATGGGTTCTTTACCACTAGCGACACCTGGGAAACCCCCAAAGGAGGAAGAGAAATGCAATTCCACCCTGTGCCCAGTTAGAGAATGGGGATATTTATCAACAGCCTAATTGGGCCACCCAGTAGGTGGGGAAACCAAGTTGCCTGTGCCTGTGATCTATACTCACTTTATTCTTGAGAAAGTCACCCAGCTGGGGACTGTTGCTCCTTTCCTGTCCTACCCCACATTATCCTTGCAGAGTCCCTCGCCTTCTCTTCCCAGCGCCTGGGTTAGGAGATAGACACCGAGTGATTGATGGCTCCCAGCAATAGTCAGGAGAGATTATCTAACAGCATGTGCTGAAGGAGCCATGGCTGGGAGCCTGCTCATAATAGCAATTGAAGCACTAGTTTCTGCAGGACTTGGAGTGCCAGGGTCTCAAGGGTTTATTAATCGCACAGCAGTCCTGGGAGGGGTTCACTGCTGCTGTTATTTATACCTTTTGCGGTGCTCATCCAGCAAGGGGAGTCAGCTGGGATTATGTTCCAGGGACACAGAGCTCTGGCTCCCTTCCAGACCAGGGCTGCGGAGGGTGCTTCCTTCTCAGCCAGAAGGCTCCTAGGCTGCATTCACAAAGAAGAATGAATGGAAGCTGTTCAGCCAGAGAGATGCAGACAGAGCATCACGACAGAGAGGAGACAGCCAGGAAGATGTGAAGTCTTGGCACTTGGCTAAACCCTTCAGCTCTAAACTGAAGGGCCACTTCCTCTGTGTCCTCCCTAGTCCAGAGTGACTGACTGCACCTTCCTGGAAGCCACTGTCTTCTTGCAGTTTGCCCCTGCACCCCTTATTAATTACCTGCTTTTATTGTTTCTTTTTCCTTATGACGTGCTCTGTCTGCTGTAATTAAAGTGAGTTCCTCAGAGCACACACTATAACAAAGATTATAATGCTTTGTGGGATTCTCAGAGCAGCAAGCACACGCCAAGCATTCAATCAGTGTTTGCAGCCCCTGGCTCCTGCCGTCCCCTCCAAGTTCCCCTTCTACCGTGCTGTCTTCCCAAGCTTTTGCTTTGCACTTCTGCCAGTTGGAATGAATGGCTCATCTTGCCACCACACTCCTCCTTGCCTGAGCACACGATTTCTTCACCCTTTTTTGATGCCAACTATCCATCCCAACGAGGAGGATTCCTCCCTTCTTTGTGCCAAACCTGCCTCTTGCACATATTTCCATTACAGAAATAATTTTATTTCAATTACGTGTTTCCCTGTCTGTCTTTCCCACTAGGCTGAGAACTCCTTGAGAATACATACAGATCTTATTTATTTTTTTGTATTCTTCGCTTTTACAAAGCCTGGACAGGAGGAATTAGCAGAAGGGACTTGCCTGGGGCACAAAATTTAAGAGGGTACCAAACAAATGCAATAATCAAAAGAGATACTGTTTAATGTAATGTTTTTAAACATAAAAGTTAATGCAAAAGAATCCAAGATAAACAAAACATCAAAATTTTTAATAAAAATGAGTTCTTAACAGTGCCACGCTGTTTACTGGAGTCTGAGGCAGAAGGGAAAATTTTTTTTAAATACTGATTTTGTCTTTATTTAAAATTTTGATATTTTGTTCATCTGATTTTTAGCACTAATTTTTTGCATCAATTTTACATTAATGTTTATTCTTAGAAATATTGTCTAGAACCGATAGGTGCTCTATAACTATACTGAATGAGGGAGTCAGTAAGTGATTGATTATGTGAGTGAATGGCTGAAAGACTTTACGATTGAACCTCCAACTATCCAACATTTTGGTATTTACTTTTTTTTTTTTTTATTGAAGTATAGTTCATTTACAATGCTGTGTTAGTTTCAAAGTGAAAGTGCAAGTCCCTCAGTCGTGTCTGACTCTTCGTGACTTCACGGATAGTCCATGGAAGTCTCCAGTCCAGAATTCTGGAGTGGGTATCCTTTCCCTTCTGCAGGGGACCTTCCAAACCCAGGTCTTAAATCCAGGTCTCCCGCATCGCAGGCAGGTTCTTTACCACTTGAACCACCAGGGAAGCCCAAGAATACTGGAGTGGGTAGCCTCTCCATTCTCCAGTGGATCTTTCCCACCCAGGAACTGAACCAGGGTCTCTTGCATTGCAGATAGATTCTTTACCAGCTGAACTACCAAGGAGGCCCTGTTAGTTTCAGCTGTACAGCCAAGTGAATCAGATACACACACATATATCCACTCTTTTTTAGAATATTTTCCCATATAAGTCACTGCAGAGCACTCAGTAGAGCTCCTTGTGTTTCACAGTAGGTCCTTTCAGTTATCTGCTTTATATATAGTAGTGTGTATGTGTCAATCCCAGTCTCCCAGTTTATTAGTATTTGCTTTTAGAATCACCCCTGTGTCCTCACCAATTCCCTTTTCATTCTATTACTTGCCTTTTGGTGTAAGTGCTCTAAATCCTTTTCCAAATTTAGAGAAAGGGAAGAAAAGAAATGCACCATCCAAATTCAAGTCAGTTATATGTGCTTTACTCTGTTAGTTGAAGCACCCTTGTGATGGGACCAAGATTTGAGATCCCATCTGCATGGGCCAGGGGCTTGCTTGGGTGCAGTGAGACTGCTGCCTTCCCTGGCCCCAGGCCAATCTGGTCACTATGCAAATAGAAGACCTTGGTTTCTGGAGGACTGAATAAGAAGCCAGCTATTGGACTAAATCCATCTCCACCACCAGCCACACAGAATGGGCAGCCCTAGGGAAAAGATTGACTTTTTAGTNGGAGGTCCCAATAAGGAACAAAGTGCTGCTGTCAAAAATTAACCAGGAAAAATCGGGACAGCCTAAAAGGAGGGAGGAGATGACCAGCCTCCAAAATCCTTCTTACAGGGATCCATCTTGGCTGAGAGAGGCACATACCACCAGGAAGGACCTGGATTCAGAATGATTGACCAGAGACAACCTGGAAACAAAACACATCAGCATAAAACCCAAGACTGCCAGCCACGTGACAGAGCTTTCCCGGTTCCTTTACCCTCCTGCTCTCTGCCCAGGCACCCTCCACAGTAAAGTCTCTTGCTTTGTCAGTATGCGTGTCTTCTCAGATAATTCACTTCCAAGTGTTAGACAAGAGACCATTTTCAGGCCCTGGAAGGGGTCCCCCTTCCTGAAACGGTTTTCCTTTCCTTTCCTTAGGTTGTTGTGAGTATCTTTAAGGGATTTCTGATGTCTGAGTTGCCATGGGGACAAATATCCTCTTAAAACACTGTACTGGCCTCATGGGCGGGGTGCGGGGATGGGGGGTACAGGGAGGAAAGGAATGCAAAATTAAAAGGCAGGGCATGCAGAAGGATAAGAATACAAGTTGAGCAACCCAAGGAGAAAGGATTGTTGGGAAGAAGAGGGCTTGGAGGCTGCTGCTGGCAAGAAGGAAGCGTGCATGGCATTTCCTCTGACCTTCACCTCTCTCTTTTGAGGTAGATCCCTGCAGTGGCCTCTCTGTCCCCTCCCCCATGTGTCCCCTGTCATTCTATCCAACACCACCCAAAACTCTGACTTTGTTTCTACTCCCTCAAAATCTTCCCTGGATTTTCACTGATGCTGGAGGAAGTCCAAATCCCTGACTCGGACAACTCATCAATCGAAGCCACATTCCTACCACTCTTTCCCAGAATGCTTTGCTTCTGCCACCTTGAACTACCTGTTGTTGCCCAAACACACAGGGTGTTTTCTGGCTCAGACTTCTCCCTCTGCCTGGAATGCCTTCTCACCTCCTCGACCTCTTGAACCTTCCCATCCTTCAGGCCCCCTTCAAAGCTCATCAGCTCATATAGAAGTGGCCCTGCCTGCTTTTGAATCCTCATTGTTCCTGCTGCCTGAACCGCTCTGCAGTCCTCATCTGACGTCTTGTATTAGAGAATGATGGCCCGTGGTTAATGTATCTTAAATGCAGGACAGGGGGATGGAAGGCAGGGAAGGAGGGAGGAAGGAAGAAAAGAAGGGCGGGCAGGAGTAAAGAGTGCCCTCATCCTTTGACTTCAATAAACAGGACTTACGATGGAGAAGGCCATGGCACCCCACTCCAGTGCTCTTGCCTGGAAAATACCACGGACAGAGGAGCCTGGTGGGCTGCAGTCCATGGGGTCACGAAGAGTCAGACACTTCCTGAGCAACTTCACTTTCACTTTTCACTTTCATGCACTGGAGAAGGAAATGGCAAGAACACTGGCAACCCACTCCAGTGTTCTTGACTGGAGAATCCCAGGGACGGTGGAGCCTGGTGAGCTGCCATCTATGGGGTCACACAGAGTCAGACACGACTGAAGCGAGTTAGCAACAGCAGCGGCAGTATGATGGGAAATGGGCTTTCCTGGTGGCTCAGTGGGAAAGAATCCACCAGCCAGTGCAGGAGATGCGGGTTTGAGCCTGGGTTGGGAAGATGCCTTGGAGAGGGAAATGGCAACCCACTCCGGTATTCTTGCCTGGGAAATCCCATGGACAGAGGAGCCTGGTGGGCTACAGTCCGTGGGGTCACAAAAAGAGTTGGACATGACTGAACGATTAGATAACTACGGCATCATGATGGGAAATGTACAAGGTTCTGAGTCAGTTATTTTCACTTAGTTGAGAGATTTATGTGGATCGAGCTCATGGTGGTGGTGAGGAGGCTGCTCCTAGACACTTGGTCATCCGACTTGGTAAAAGCAAAGACTACCTGACCTTAGGGTGAGCTGAGCCAGAGCCTCAGGTGTCAGCAGCGGTTCCTGGCAGAAGAGGAAGAAGGGGGACCTGCCCTGACAGACCCCAACCATCCTGAGAGGGGATCCCCGCCACCTGGCTCAAGAACAGAGCCCTCAGAAGTCCTTTCTCCTTGCAGTCAGCCACAGGCTGACACACCAATGGCCAGGCGGGCTCTCATTTAAATTCCCCTCAATCGTAAGTGCAGAAAAGGTGACAAAATCCCAATAGGATTTTCATTTGGTTTAATTCCAATTCAGCTCCAGGGATCTCCTCATTAAGCTGTATCACTGAAACCCTTAGAGGCCAGAGCCAGATTCCGCAAACCCAGGCGGGGTTGGGGGCCAGGGCCCCCTCCTCACTCCCACCCGACACCACACCTCCTCTTTTCATTCATCCGCTGCCCCACAGCGATGCATTCGTCTCTTTTCTTCCTGCCATTCCGTGGCATCTGTCTAGTAATGCTTCCCGTCTATCTGCTCACGTCATTTTCAAATTCTATCTGTTGTGCTATTTACTCTGTTTATGTTTCCTGTCTCTTCTGTTCTCTGGCTTCTTTCCGTCCATAGCCGCTATCCTGTTGATATTCTGATCTAGTTATATCCCCCTGTGGTGCTCAGGCTCGCCACTCCTTTTTAATCTCTTTCATCAATCTTGTTTACCTTCTCCATTACCCCTTCATCTTGCTATTACCTAGTTATCTATTTAGTTAAATGGCGCAGGCCCGTTGCTGTCTGTCTCAGCTTTTACCTGAATCCACTCCAGGTACCCAGACAGGGCTGCTGGCACCACTCCCACTCTGACTTCCTGCACTTGACAAGGGAGCCCAATTCTGCTCTCCTCTGGGGCCAGACTAGTGCAGCCAGGCTCCCACGACACGTGCCCATGAGGTCCTCTCCGACAGAGATAAGGTATACAGAACATCCAGCCCGTGCTGCCCTGAGATAGGTGCTCATTCCTCACTTGCTTTTACAACTTTTCAAGGCCGTTTCCCCTCATACTAGGAGAGGAAGCTGAGGCTCGGGGAGGTGAAGCCACTTGCTCAAGGTCACACAGTTAATATGTAGAATATTGACAGCCTACCCTTAGTTATGTGCATGAGCAACAGCGTGGATAATCTTCCCCTCCAGAAAAACGGAGCCCTCATCCCTAACAGGCTCTGGACTGCTGAGTGTGGGGTGGGGGGCTTCCCTCCTAGTGCAGTTCTGCTGTGGCTGATAGTCAAAGTAGAGTGCAGGAAAGGCCAACTGATGGAACGGGACTATGCTGCAGAGTCCCCACAGGAGTGACAACATGAAGGCAGCACTGTCCCCTGTAATGGAGAAAGCCAGTGTCTTGGCTGCCACTCTCGTCCCCAGACCCTCACTCCCACCCCCTTGTCCCTGCCCGATAAGCCATTTCTGCTCTCCACTCACCCATAGT
Source organism: Neotragus moschatus (assembly GCA_006410615.1). Taxonomy (NCBI): domain Eukaryota; kingdom Metazoa; phylum Chordata; class Mammalia; order Artiodactyla; family Bovidae; genus Neotragus; species Neotragus moschatus. The sequence continues at coordinate 455,581 of SJYA01002284.1, read as the reverse complement.
GACCAAGGGCTGTGTGGAGCGGTGTCAGATGCCTAGTGGAAACCAAAGGAAAGCCACCCCGGCTTCCAGGATGGTCTGGGATACCCGATGGACAGAGCAACCGATTGCTCCCAGAGAGTTAAGCAATAGGGACGTCCCTGAAATAGAGCCACCTGGGGATAAGATGGAAACAAGTGAAGCCTCAAGCCTCTTGCTCAAGAAAAAAGAAGTGACTTCACTCCCAGTCGGGTGAAGTCCTAAAACAGGAATTCCAAGTTCAGAGAAAAGCAAAAACCAAACAGAACCCCCACTCCCCACCATCATCCCCCGACCCCCTCTCGTTCAGCTCAGTTCAGTTCAGTCACTCAGTCCAACTCTTTGTGACCCCATGAACTTCTGCACGCCAGGCCTCCCTGTCCATCACCAACTCCCAGAGTTCACTTAAAGTCATGTCCATTGAGTCAGTGATGCCATCTGACCACCTCATTCTCTGTGGACCCCTTCTCCTCCCACCTTCAATCTTTCCCAGCATCAGAGGCTTTTCCAATGAGTCAGTTCTTTGCATCAGGTGGCCAAAGTATTTGAGTTTCAGCTTCAACTTCAGTCCTTCCAATGAACAAAAAGGACTGATCTCCTTTCGAATGGACTGGTTGGATCTCCTTGCAGTCCAAAGGACTCTCAAGAGTCTTCTTCAACACCACAGTTCAAAAGCATCAATTCTTCAGCGCTCAGCTTTCTTTATAGTCCAAATCATCACATCCATACATAACTATTGGAAAAACCATAGCCTTGGCTAGACAGACCTTTGTTGGCAAAGTAATGTCTCTGCTTTTTAATATGCTGTCTAGGTTGGCCATAACTTTTCTTCCAAGGAGTAAGCATCTTTTAATTTCATGGCTGCAGTCACCAACTGCAGTGAACTTGGAGCCAGGCAAACTGTAGGGAACATTATTAAACTCCATCAAGGCAGCTGCTTTGAATTCTTTCCTGGGTCCTTCTTGCCTCTAAAGTCAACCCATACTCCCTAATCTATCTCTTGTGTAAGCAAAAGTGGGGTCTGAGCCACTCAAAAGCCATTAAAGAGGCAAGGTTGGTGGAAAGGAGTTTGCTTTTCAGATGCTGGCAACTGGGGGCAAGTGTCTAAAAGCTGACTCCTTCCCACTGACAATCAGAGGGCAAAATCTTTTATAGATGGAAGGAGAGGACAGTCGGCTCTGACGGTCATCTTGAAATTGCTCCTGTGGTGGCTTGACCAACACCATCTTGATCATTTCAATCTTCAGTAGCACAGTTGGTTTGCTTCCATTTCCTTAAGACTGGTTCTTGGAACAGTGGCCATTTATGTCATGGCTACAGTCTGTTCATCACATAGTTAACTTCTTCCACCTGGTGGGGGTTTCAACATCTACAAGACAGCTCACAGGATAAGGCTCAGAATATTATCTATAGCCCATGAAGAGATACTAAAGGTCTTAACTTTGCTTACTGACAAAACTACTATTATTTAATCTTGTTGAACAGCTTTTCTTTGCTTCCATATTTTCTCACTTCTCTGATGAAACAATTCTTTGGCTAACATTTTTCACAGACAGAAGGCAAGCTAAGGAAAAGGGGAGGAAGGAACTTAGGCTCCTGGTCTGTTTCACGTATGCATTCCCTACCCTGACCTCTCTGCGTGTGCTTTCCTGTCTGCCACATCAGTGTAACGCAAGGTCCTCACCTGAGATGTTTAGTGTGGGGAAATGAATTGAGACCCCTAGGAGGCATTGGAGAAGGCAATGGCAACCCACTCCACTACTCTTGCCTGGAAAATCCCATGGACAGAGGAGCCTGGTAGGCTGCAGTCCATGGGGTCGCTAGGAGTTGGACGCAACTGAGCAACTTCACTTTCACTTTTCACTTTCATGCATTGGAGAAGGAAATGGCAACCCACTCTAGAGTTCTTGCCTGGAGAGTCCCAGGGACGGGGGAGCCTGGTGGGCTTTCATCTATGGGGTTGCACAGAGTTGGACATGACTGAAGCGACTTAGCAGCAGCAGCAGGAGGCATGCTTGAGAAAGGATGGGTGGTCTTTTCTTTGGCTAATTACTAAGTTTTTAAATAACTGGCCCTTGTTATGACCAACCTAGATAGCATATTCAAAAGCAGAGATATTACTTTGCTGACTAAGGTCCATCTAGTCAAGGCTATGGTTTTTCCAGTGGTCATGTATGGATGTGAGAGTTGGACTGTGAAGAAGGCTGAGCGCCGAAGAATTGATGCTTTTGAACTGTGGTGTTGGAGAAGACTCTTGAGAGTCCCTTGGACTGCAAGGAGATCCAACCAGTGCATTCTGAAGGAGATCGGCCCTGGGATTTCTTTGAAAGGAATGATGCTGAAGCTGAAGCTCCAGTACTTTGGCCACCTCATGAGAAGAGTTGACTCATTGGAAAAGACTCTGATGCTGGGAGGGATTGGGGGCAGGAGGAGAAGGGGACGACCGAGGATGAGATGGCTGGATGGCATCACTGACTCGATGGGCGTGAGTCTGAGTGAACTCTGGGAGTTGGTGATGGACAGGCAGGCCTGGCGTGCTGCGATTCATGGGGTCGCAAAGAGTCGGACACGACTGAGCGACTGAACTGAAGGATGTTATAGCATCCAATGGGGGGAACGTGCAAGCTGATCACTGTATCTACAGTAGAGAGATGTGGAGCACTAAAATAGAGGTGAAAGAATGTGTGCAAGTGCTAGTTGCTCAGCCTTGTCCAGCTCTTTGCAGCCCCATGAACTGTAAGCCCTTGGGCTCCTTTGTCCATGGAATTCTCCAGGCAAGAATACTAGATTGGCTTGCCATTCCTTTCTCCAGGGGCTCTTTCTGACCCAGGGGTCAAACCCAGGTGTCTTGCTTAGGCAGGTGGATTGATTCTTGACCAACTGAACCACCAGGGAAGCCCCAAATAAAGGTAATTAGTGTGAATTGGGAGCACAGAGGAAGGGAAGACATTCTGGTATGACAAATTGAGGAAGTCTTCATGGAAGAGGTGGCATTTAAGCTGAGTCTTGAAAGAATTCATGCAGACATTTTAAGTGGAAAGATTCCAATTAACAAAGAGTAGGAAACTTCACGGAGTGTTTACAAGCCTGGGGTGATCAGGTGGGGTGTTGATGGAGGTCAAGAGAAAATGATGCTTTTCTATAAAGATGTGACTGCTTGTGGACTGCAAATCCTGTGGGGCAATGGCCATCTTTTGTAGCTCTGTGTCCGGCACGGTCACGTCTGATGCTCAAGACGCATCTCTAGTCACGGGTGGTGTGATGCCAATGGCGATGGCGTGTGTCACCATGACGCTGTTTAGGGACTCAAGCCACTGTCACTTCGAGGCTGGGGGTCAGGAACCAGAGTTTAGGAAAGCTGCGTTTATTTCTCCCTGCTCTTCCTCCCTCCCCTATTCCTCCTCCAGCTCTCTCCATCTGACTTTGCTTCTTTTTCTGGAAAAACAGGTGGGAAGTTGCCAAGTTGACCGGGGCCCCCTGCCCAGAGTGATAGACCCTGTCACAGGAAAGTAATTTCTTTTTAAACTTCTTTCCGGTGAAACCCTGCTGCTGCACACAGCAGGCCCTGCATGCCAGCGCTACCATTCTGCCACCGCAGTGCTGGGGAATAAAGGAAAATGCTTAGCATTAAATTTCATGTAAATCAGACTTTATTTGCTCTGGTGACAGGTTATTACCTTCGGCAGGGAATGAAGGGGGGAAAATATGGCTGTAGGCTGAAGACACAGGTCCCCAGATGAGGATGTTTCCAATAGCAGCCTCAGCTGTGCCAGCCAGGGTCACCTGCCCTTTCCCCCACTTCCTTCCTCCATCCTGGCAGCTTCCATGGGCTTTTCCACCAGCATCTGCCCTCTCCCAGTTGGTCCCAGCCAGCAGCACTGTCTCTGGTGCTAGGCCTTCTCACTGCTTGCATGGGGGCATCTTCTAGACCAACTGTGCCCAAACATGGCTTAGCCCTCTGGTGCACTGTGGCATGGACCCTCTCATACCCAGAACCCTCTATGTGCTTCTGTTCTCCGTGCTGAATTTAATTTATCCTTCAAGCTCAACTTAAGTCCAAAACCTCCATTAAGTCTTTCCTCGCCTGCCAGCTAAAGGCACTCTCTCTCCTTTGAGTTTTGTTCATCCTCACCTTTGTCCCATCACCCAGCCTAGCCTGATTTGTACATTCCAACCAGCTACCAACACACTGATTGAGAATCAACCACGTGGATTACACTGTGCAGGGCCCTGTAGGGCCCCTGGGGACAGAGACTTTCCATGTCCCCTGTTTCTTTGATTACAGGAAACAGCTTTCATTCAGCCTCCATGAACTTCCCTGAGTTCCAACAGGCAGAGTCAAGCTGTGGTTAATTAGAGAAGGGAGGGGATGTGAGAGCAGGGAGAAACAGTTAAGAGCAGCCTTGGGGCAAGGTCCAGCTTCCCCATCAGTGGAGACACACAACAATATCTTTGAGCTATTTTCCAGATTTCCCACCTGAAACCCCCTCCAGGTGGGAGAAACTTATGGTATGCTCTCCACAAGTGTGTAGAACCCAGACCAGTTAAGCCTGAAAGTTGATGACGTTGCTTCCTGCTTACCTCACCAGCACATCAGAAGAATGCCTGCGAGCTGATTACACCCTCTTTCACTATACACTTTGTCACTCTCTTCCTCAAATTGGGGCACTTTGTTTTGAGGGCATTAGCCTACTGTCTCCCCCTTTAGCTGGCAAAGCAATAAAGCTACTCTTTTCTACTTCACTCAAAACACTGTCTCTGAAATTTGATTTGGCACCAGTGCACAGAGAAGCTGAGTTTTTGGCATCATGCTCCCAGCGATGGTTGGCTTCTGCTGTGGAGTCTGCTATGAGCCAGGCCCCTGTCTCATGGGTCACACTCTCTACCCTCCACCTACTCACCACCACCTTGAGGAGCGAAGTTATGCATATGAAGAAACCAACCATCACTCTAAGCACAGAGCAGATTCTCAATCAATGATTGGTGTCAGTTGCTAAGAGGCACATATCAACCAGGATAGGCTAGGTTATGGTAAAGCAACAAAGGACCCCCAAATCTCAGTGACTCAAAGCAACAAAAGTTTCTTTCTAAGTTTGTGTTGCATGTCCACTGTGGTCAGCTAGCAGATATGCTCGGTGAAGTCACTCAGTGATCCAGAATGGTAATAGCAGCTGCCATTGAAACTTGCACCTTGATCACTGCCCAGGAGCATCTTACATTTGGCAAGGAAATAAAGCTGTATTCTGAAGGTAATCCAGATTGTCTCTGCTCACAAGTCATATGGCCCCACCAAACATAAAGGGGCCGGAAAGTGCGGTCCCGCCATGTGTCCAGAAGGCAGAGAGCTAGAAATACGTGGTGAATCGCTTCAATGCCTTCTCTAAAGGGCTTAGTTACTTAATTTCATGGGGAGTGAGCTGTGTCTGATCTATCCACCACTAAACCCCTGGTGGCTGGCACAGTGCTTGGCACCTGATAGAGACTCAATAAATACTTAGGTTGATGGAGAGCATTGGCTCTGACCCTTTATCTCAATCCAGAGTTGAGCTTTGTGCTTTATTGGCCTTGAATCTGCCTTCTGTGCCTCCTGACCCCAAGCCGTAGGGAGGGGGCAGCTTTGTAGGCCTTACACATAAGAGTCAGTGTTGCTTGGACAATCTGCTCTGCCCCACAGGAGAGGCAGGGAGGGCAGGGCACCATTACCTGTTGAGACTGTTCTTTCTTTCTTTCTTTTTTTCTCTTGGAGTATAATTGCTTTACAATGTTGTATTTGTTTCTGCTGTAAAACAACATGAAACTGCTCTGTGTACACATATACCCCCTCCCTCTTAGGTCTCCCTCCCCGCACCCCACCCCTCTAGGTCAGCGCTGAGCTGAGCCCCCTGTGCTGTACAATGGCATCCCACTGAGACTGTTCTTCATTAACTGGCAAGCAGATACTTTTTGAAATGTGTGTATAAAGGTCTGTGAGTGTGCATGTATAACAGGTAACACCGAAGGGGAAGAAGGCAGGTTGTAGCTCCATATTTTATCGCTGCATATCTCCCACTAGCAGTTAATCAACTCTCTGTTTGACACAGTACTGGTGGGGGTCTGGGGAGAGAACCTCTGAAGGGCAGGTGTCATCCTTCCCTTGGCTGCGCTGTCTGTTTCACTCATACTCACATCTTTTCTTCTATTTTATCCTCATTTTCCTCCCCTCTCTTCTGTTTTCTCCTCCGCTTTGATTCCTTTCTTCAAAATCTCAAAGGCAGATGAGAAAAGAGGATGGGGAGAAGACGAGCCTTGGGTCAGGTGTGTGGGCACAGGACCAGGGTCTGACCGCAAACTGATCCGCATCTGAACGTCCCTGTCGCGGTCGCAGTTTTAGATACGCTTGATTAGATGTGAGAGCCATGGCAGAGAAAGTCGGGAGCAGAAGTCATTTGAGGTCCTCTCTCCGCCCCTCTGCCCACCATCCCTCCTCCTCCTCCTCAAGGGCTAAGATAAAGCACAACTGAGATCATGCCCAGGGAAAGGCCCCCTTAGCCATCTGTCTCCCAACTAGGGGAGGAGCAGGAGCCTAGGGTCTTGCACTGATCATGTCCAAGCTTGTCTGGGCTCTTCCAGAATCTCTGATGGGGGACTGGGGTTCACAGAAGGCAAAGTCGGTCCAGCAGCTTGGCTGCCTCCGCAGCCTCCAACACGGGTCGTCTGCCAAGCTCACCATCTGTACCCTCCGGCCGGTGGTAGGCATCGCTAGCTCCTGCATCAGCCCCCGCCCCCAGCCCCCCACCCCCGGCCTGTGCTGGGAATCTGCCAGCACCCAACTGCATCATACAATCGGATAAGCTTTGCCAGGTTTATGGCTGGTAATTTATGGCCTTCTTTAGCAACATCTATCACGCTGTACAGTTGTTAATCCCAGAGTCTTTGCCCACTTTGCAGAAAATAGCTTGCAATTCCTTACAATGTAGCATTTGCTAACTCACCTGTCTGGCTGTCAGGCTGGGTGGGTGCGACAAGCCACTCTTTAGTAACTTCTTTCCATCTTACTTTGCTGAGGGGAGCCGGGCTTTCTCTCTCCAGAAAATAATAACAAGGATCTTCATTACTCCACCGTCACTCTGCTCTCCTCTGTTACTGTTCCAGCGGCAGCTCTGTACCTAACCTGCTCACTCTCTGGAAGGCCCTGGGGGTGATGATGGTGGGGTGGGCTTACAGTCCCAGCAAAACCAGAACCTTGCACTGCTATACGAGAGAGAGTGTGTCCCAGGCAACACGGACTTCCTCCCTCCTCATTCAATGTCATTGAGGGTCTGCAGGGAGTGTGTCCCAAGGGTGCATGTACACACTTGTACACAAGTACAGGGGGGAGGAAATACTTCTGTGGTCAATCCTGGCTTAGGCACGCTAATGAAACAATCAGTCTGGACCGTTGAAAATCTCCAACAAAGGCAAACACAATGCGACATAAATGCGTTTGGCTCCAGGATGAATCACACAGTATCTTACAGCCAACGCTTTTAAGTTTAGCTATTTCAGCATTAAAATTAAGTCTCCTATTCTTAAGGTATATATATCCTCCCACCTGCTCCTTGCCTGGTAAAAGAGGAGGGGCTTGGGAAATTCTAAATCATATGTGGAAGTGCAGGCATGGGGAAAGGATATGGACTGTGATCATCCAGCATCTATACATGGATGAATTTAAAAAATTGTTTCATGTGCTGGAGAAAGATGGAGTGAGACATACTGGAAAAGAATATGCCAAATGATAAAAAGGTAACGTTCAGATATTGGGAGAGATATAGACTCACACACATACACACAGCTACATACAATTACATACACATATTTCCTGATAGCTCAGCGGTAAAAAAATCCACCTGCAGTGCAGGAGTCTCAGGAGGTGCAGGTTCGATCCCTGAGTCAGAAAGATCCCTTGGAAGAGGGCACAGCAACCCACTCCAATATTCTTGCCTGGAGAATCCCACGGACAGAGGAGCCTGATGGGTTATAGTGCATAGGGTTGCAAAGAAGCGACTTAGCATGCACATTCATGTTATATGTACTATATATGATTTGTACATACTATACACATATCTCAGTTTATTACTTTTCCATATTTTATAAATTTCTGACAATGGGCATGCTGCTTTACACTTGGAATAAACACAAACATCACAAATGAATGACAATGCTCATTTTGATTGACCTATTGATTGTTATGACTCACATCAAAGTTATTCATCCCTCTCCTGTACACGCCTAGGACCCAGAGAAGATCAGGGGGGACATTACTTTCCCATTTCTTTCCCTTGGATCCATTCTCTACAGGACCCCGACCCTATTCTGGTTGCATATTCTACTTTCTGACAGTAAATATAGGAAGGGACTCTTGATTACTGAATAATCTATGTCATGATTCAAATGTCATATTCTTTATGGTATACTTTGATTAGCTCAGGGTGCTCAAGCAATGCCTGTTGGCTGACACAATGAATGAAGTGACAGGGGCTGCTGTTCATTTGGAACAAGCCAAGTGAGGCAAGATGGGCTTCCCAGGGGGCACTAGTGGTGAAGATTGCCTGCCAAAGCGGGAGGCATAAGAGACATGGGTTTGATCCCTGCTCCAGGAAGACCCCCTGAAGGAGGGCATGGCAACTGCCTCCAGTATTCTTGTCTGGAGAATCCCATGGGCAGAGGAGTCTGGCAGGCTGCTATCTATGGGATTGCAAAGAGTTGGACATAACTGAAGCAACTTTGCCTGCACACAGGCAACTGAGGCAGTATGTTCAGACTGAGGTCCTTTTGCTGTTCTGGTACAAGCTCATTAGCCTCAGTGTCGGGGGTAGCAGCAGCCACAGGACGTGCTGTGTCCAGTGAGGGTGGGGATAGTGTGGATACAGTACACACAGCAGACAGTGAGGGCATTTTCCATATTAGGGCTGCATCCTCAGCAAGATCTCCCACCCAATTCACAGCTCACCTCAGGGTGTTCATTTGCAGGTTTGTTTTTAATCAGAAATATTCAGTGGAAGGCACGGATGTTCCAGCAGATACCATAAGCGGTGTACTGCTATCTCTTGGACTCCCATACTGTGCCAGGGTTATATTTGATGAGGGCTTCCCTGGTGGCTCAGAGGTTAAAGCGTCTGCCTCCAATGCAGGAGACCTGGGTTCGATCCCTGGGTTGGGAAGATCCCCTGGAGAAGGAAATAGTAATCCACTCCAGTATTCTTGCCTGGAGAATCCCATGGATGGAGAAGCCTGGTGGGCTATAGTCCACGGGGTTGCAGAGTCGGACACGACTGAGCGACTTCACCTTCACCTTATCTTTGATGATCCGTCTTCTGCTTGATGCTTTTCTTTGCAACTTGGCCTCTGAAGACATTCAACTAAAGTGATGTTGACTTTAGACTTCCTGATCTTAGGGATGGGGAGAAGAATTGTTACATAAGTTTCTGGAGCCCAGTCTTTTCAGTGCAGTCAGCTGCAACATAGAATAAAGTCAGCATGTCTGCTGCTGCTGTTAAGTCACTTCAGTCGTGTCCGACTCTGTGCGACCTCAGAGACGGCAGCTCACCAGGCTCCCCTGTCCCTGGGATTCTCCAGGCAAGAACACTGGAGTGGGTTGCCATTTCCTTCTCCAATGCATGAAAGTGAAAAGTGAAAGTGAAGTCGCTCAGTTGTGTCTGACTCGTAGTGACCCCATGGACTGCAGCCTACCAGGCTCCTCCACCCATGGAATTTTCTAGGCAAGAGTACTGGAGTGGGTTGCCATTGCCTTCTCCAGTCAGCATGTCTACCATACCCTAAAGACACACACACACACACACACATACTCACCCTCCTCTAATGTCCTGTATGAAGCCCAACACTTTCTGCTTTCTCTTCCCACCTCAGCTNTCCACCCATGGAATTTTCTAGGCAAGAGTACTGGAGTGGGTTGCCATTGCCTTCTCCAGTCAGCATGTCTACCATACCCTAAAGACACACACACACACACACACATACTCACCCTCCTCTAATGTCCTGTATGAAGCCCAACACTTTCTGCTTTCTCTTCCCACCTCAGCTGCCCTCAATCATCATTTTAATCAGGGTTTGAGGATGATGAGGAAAGTTGTATAGACAACCAAAACCCTCAGTCCAAAATTGAGGTGACTTTGGAAAGTTCATCCCAGGCCTCTAGAGATTTTCACAAAGGTCACAGATCAGGAGTGTGATCTTCTCCATACCAAAGGGTCAGAGCTGAAAGAAACTGAATTTAAGGGCTAGTACAGTGTTGTTCCCCTGCTTATTTAACTTATATGCAGAGTACATCATGAGAAACACTGGACTGGAAGAAACACAAGCTGGAATCAAGATTGCCGGGAGAAATGTCAATAACCTCAGATATACAGATGACACCACCCTTATGGCAAAAAGTGAAGAGGAACTAAAAAGCCTCTTGATTAAAGTAAAAGAGGAGAGTGAAAAAGTTGGCTTAAAACTCAACATTCAGAAAATGAAGATCATGGCATCCGGTCCCATCACTTCATGGGAAATAGATGGGGAAACAGTGGAAACAGTGTCAGACTTCATTTTTCTGGGCTCCAAAATCACTGCAGATGGTGACTGCAGCCATGAAATTAAAAGACACTTACTCCTTGGAAGAAAAGTTATGACCAACCTAGATAGTATATTCAAAAGCAGAGACATTACTTTGCCGACTAAGGTCCGTCTAGTCAAGGCTATGGTTTTTCAAGTAGTCATGTATGGATGTGAGAGTTGGGCTGTGAAGAAGGCTGAGTGCCGAAGAATTGATGCTTTTGAACTGTGGTGTTGGAGAAGACTCTTGAGAGTCCCTTGGACTGCAAGGAGATCCAACCAGTCCATTCTGAAGGAGATCGGCCCTGGGATTTCTTTGGAAGGAATGATGCTAAAGCTGAAGCTCCAGTACTCTGGCCATCTCATGCGAAGAGTTGACTCATTGGAAAAGGCTTTGATGCTGGGAGGGATTGGGGGCAGGAGGAGAAGGGGACGACCAAGGATGAGATGGCTGGATGGCATCACTGACTCGATGGATGGGAGTCTGAGTGTACTCCGGGAGTCGGTGATGGACAGGGAGGCCTGGCGTGCTGCAATTCATGGGGTTGCAAAGAGTCGGACACGACTGAGCGACTGAACTGAACTGAACTGAACTGAACAGTGTGTGCAGATCTATATGAAACTGAGGGAATTTCTACGATTCCTATTTTTAGTACTTGCAGAAGAGCCTCTTGATCCATTACTGAGTGTGAGGCTGGGGTGGGTAGGATGCATAAGGTCATAGCTGCCCCCACCTTGACACTCACTATCCACAGACTCACACTCATGTTCATTGTCTATGGCTATTAGGGTAGGCTGATGGAGGGCACATGGATGATAGAGGAAATTACAATCCTGGGACCCAGATTTAATAACTCAGTGACCTTGGGAAAACCATGTACCCTTCCCGTGCCTCATTGTCTATCTCCTACAATCCTGTCTGCCTAATAAAAATCAAATGAGTGGGTATGTGTGAAAGTGTTTTGCAAACTGTAAAGTTCTTTACAAATGCAAAACAGACTTAGAATAAGTACAGAATAAGTACTTGTTGAATGAACAAGTAAATGACATTCAGTCATGGTGTGCTATTAATTTTGATGACATATTGATATCACTAGCAAGTATTTTATCGATTGATGACAGGTCTATGAGTCCTGGTCAAAACGGAACTGCAAAAACCACAGATTTCATCAATGAGTGATATATAGCTTTATACTGGTTTTCTTTGTTTCATTTGTCTCTGTCTTGTCCCTGCAATTATAGGGTAAGCTGCTTGAATGCAGAGATCTGGCCACATGTAGTTTGCCCAGCATCAGTGAGGTGTGATGGCTGATATCAGTGATACAGAGGGCTTGAATCTTGGATCATTCTTGGACTGGATTTGGGATGCTGTGAGCATGCACATTTATGGGACAACTATCTGCTGGATAGACCAGAAAGTGGGGAGAGGCAGAGCTAGTTGGGGGGTATTCTTGCAGACCTCTGTAGTCTTTATCTCTCATATCAATACAGTGTGCAAGGAATTAAATAAGAGGAAAAAAAAAAAGATGTTGGCAGCAAGACAAATTAAGCTGCAATTTATTTTCCTTTTTTAAAATTGGTTTATGTTGTACCCTACAACATGTGGGGTCTTTGTTCCCTGACCAGGGATCAAATCCATGCCCTGCACTGGGAGCATGGAGTCCTAACCACTGGGCCACCAGGAAAGGCCCTAAGCTGCAATTTTCTCTGAGCCTTCTGGATGATGTTTCACTATCTCCTGAGAGGACTGTCTGGCCCTGACTTCTCTTCTCCCCCTTCTAAATGCTGTGCTTTCTCTTCTTCCTGGCCAGCTAAGAGCCCTTCACTGGGCAGTCCTTGGCCTGGAATTAGAAGAAAAATACTGAGATGGGGGAAAAGCCTTTTACTAAAAAAAAAAAAAAAAAAGGTAAGTGAGCAGCTAGGGCAAGAGAGAGAACCTTTAAAAGGAACTTTTACTTAGTCCCAGGATCAAAATGAAGGCAAGCCCTTTCTTCTCTGTGAGGCCAGCCCCGAGGAAAGTGGAATTGCCCTCCCTCCATTTCATTACAGAGAAGCCTTTATGGCTTCTTTCAAGAGCCTCAAGTTCCCAGGAAGAGTGTTGCCATGAACTCCATCCCCCACCCACTGCTCTTCTCCGCATTGTGCTTCATAGTGGAAACTGATCGAAAATGCGGTTAACTTACTTGGGGCTCTGGCAATTGATCCAGGACCAGGCAGGAAGCAGATGGCTGGATACATCAGATAACCAGTTCCGGACACTCTGATGGCAAAAATCAAAGCCAAAGCACCAATGAGAAGGGAAGGCATGTTTAAGTGCACGAACCAGCAGAGACAAAGGGCATAAATAAGGCTGATGGATGATGGAGAGAGATAGGAACTGTTTCAAACCTGAGCGCCTTCAGTAACATGAAGGCATTAGCTCTGTGGGAAAGGTGGGAGCTATTAAAAGAACGAATTGATTGCTGAGTAAAACCCACCAAGCTAGTTCCACGGACCCAAAGCTCTTCAGACAATTATACGAAGTAGGTAGAAACTAGCTATTAACAAGGAAAAGAAAACCTGAAGTCAGGCTTGTTTGTTTAAAGAGAGAGCAATAGTGATTCATCATCATACTAAATAAATTCATCATCACGGCTAGATAAACATTTACAAAAAGGGTAACTATGTGCAACAGAATCTATAAATCATCCTTGAGAAGGCATCTCTCTCTGTAGCTGGACTTTGGTGGGACTTGGCTCTGGGCCACTGAGCCTTAACCTCGAAAGCACAGGTCAGGTGTGGAGTCTTAGGTCACCTCCAGCTAGTTCACACAAGTTTAGGGTAGGCTCATGCTATTGTAATGGAGAAGGAAATGGCAGCCCACTCTAGTATTCTTGTCTGGAGAATCCCATGAACAGAGGAGCCTTATGGGCTACAGTCCATGGGGTCACAAAGAGTTGGACATGACTGAGCAACTAAGCATTCATGCTTGCATGTTATTGTAAATACTTGTAACTTTTTATCATCCCTGGTTTAGGGCAGATGGACAAAATACTCACATTTCATTTCAATTATTATTTTTAGTTAAATCATAAGAATACAAGAACCATGAGACTGAAAACAACCCGACAAGAATACCTACCCCATTCCATTTAGATGAAAGAATCGAAGGGCCCTCGAAAGATCAGCTGGAAGGGCCCTTGTTCCACTATTATTTATAATGGGGGCAAAGGAGTCCCTGAGCCAGAGGTGTCCAAGGCACACGGGGGTCTAGGTCCCAGGAAATGAAGGAACCGCCCTTCCTCCATGAGATCACGCTTTCCACCCCTTAGACGGGGGTGGAAACATCACACAGGTATGTTTCCACATGGCTGTTGTAGACCCTGGTTGAAGCTGGCTGATGCTTCAACCATTGTTTCCCCTTGCTGTGCTCTGAGGTGCTTTTCGATACATAGGACTCGACAGCTCTGAGGAACAGCAGAGCTGCTCTGGTACAACATCCCTTGTAGGTAAACGACAGGGAGAGCTCCTGGGTGAGGGTTTCGGCCCTCCACGACCTCCTGAGAGGCAAGTTCCTGTCCTCAGGGACCTCGGTTGTGCACGTCAGCCAGAAGTCCAGTCATCACTGAGTTGCTCACATGGTGAATTATCCAATAGATGATTGTTTCATCCTAGGACACCTTTCCCATTCTACAACCCACATGCAAGTCCCTTCTTTCCTCTGAAGGAATTTCAACTTAATGTTGTTCTAAACATCATTAAACATCATCACACACGTGCACAACTGCTGGGAGATCTGCGGTTTTACATTTTTCACGTTATTTGTTGAACAGGAAAAGTAGCAGGATGAATGTGGCTATCTTAAAGATCTCGAAAGAATGCAGCTCTGGCTGAGAGAAACAGGACAGAAAATAAAAACTTTTGTAATGATTGTGTGGGAAAGAAAATAAGACCATGGGTGCTGAGGGCAGACAAGATGTACCACATTTCAAATAGGGACTGTAGCTGCAACTATGATTTCACAGTGTGATTCGTGATGTCTCCTTTTGTATTTTTATTCTCTAAAGATAGTTTGAAAAATGGCCGTTTTAGAGACCACAGTTATCAGAGTTGTTTTCTGCTTGTGGACAACAAAAATATTTCGATTTATGATGTTCAACCAGGAAAAGGATTATGGAGGAATGCCATAGACAGTAGGTGCAGTGTTGGTTTGGGGGAATCAGATCATGAGAACACTCCCTTCAAATACCTGCATCAGGCCATTAACATGGAGTTTAATGTCATTCAGAGACCCCAAAGGGGCGGGAGGAGTCCTGTCCCTGGAGAGAAGTCTGGAGTAGGGGGGGCGTAGAGCATGAACCCCTTCTGGCTGAACTGTCTTTCTTATTGGAAGTCCCAGATAATCGGCAGAATAGAGCATATTGTTGGAGGCCTATGGCTCCAAGGTCTAAGAGCAGATTCCCTCATTCAGAATCCATGGGATGCCCATCACAGAGGCCCTACTGTGTGCCAGACACTGTTCATCTAATCAGAGCCACCCAGACATGGTGTTTTGAGTGCCACCTGTCTCCACCACCCACCTGAGTCTCTGGATTTGTTGGGATTTTATCTCCTTTTTTTTTCCCCTGTCACCCCCATGTTGGGGTTGTTAATAAACTACATCATAGGGTAAAAGGCTGGCAGCCAATGGGGGGGAAGAAGGAAAACTCAAGTGCCGAGCTAATGAATTAATTGGATTTTGATGTACTCAGAGTCCATAATGAACTCTCAATTATTCAGGGAGATGCTCCCAACCTAATATAGTCTTCTTTATTTTCCTCTTGCTCTGCTTGATGCTGAGTAATTTGGAACTTGTATAAAACAACAAGGATTCTTGGGGGATTAAAAAACTAAATAACCAACCATGCTCTAATTTTATTTCATTTTCAAAGCCTATTCAAGATTCTCCTTGTCATCCATCTGTGATTAAAATGCACCCTTTTTAAGGACCAAGGTTGAGTTTATAGTCATATCTTTTCTGCCTTCTGACCCTGCTCAACAATTTCTTACACGTATTTTTCATGTCAACATATACAATTCGTTCCAATGGTTTAACAGTATTCCATTGTAACTATTACTCAGCCACTAAAAAGAATGAAATAACGCCATTTGCAGCAACATGGATGGACCTAGAGACTGTCACACTGAGTAAGGTAAGTTAGAGGAGAAATACCTATGGTATTCCTTATGTGCAGAATCTAAAAACAAACGGTGCCAGTGAACCTGTTTACAAAACAGAAACAGACTCACAGACTTAGAGAAAGAACTTATGGCTGCTGAGGGGAAGGATGGGGAAAGCGACATGAACAAACTGCTATATTTTAAATGGATAACCATTTAAAAGAAGAAGGGAAGGGTGGGGTGCTCTCACAAAGCCATCTGGATTTGCAGGTGTGATATAGAGTAGCAAGTATTGCAGTATTTCATTGTGTGTGCCACCATCATCTACTTCACTGGACTCTATAAACACTGAGATTATTTTTATTTTTCAGTATCTCTACCAAAGCTTTATAAATAATCCTTGTGCATTTTCTTAATTGTTTTACAAAGGTAAAATCCTGGAAGAAAAGGCTGGGTCAAAGGGATGTGTGCTTTGACACATGTTACCAAATTACACTCCAGAAACATTGTGCAAACAGCATATGAGCGTTTTTATTCTCTTGCACGCTCACTCAGTGGTTCTGGGGAGAAAAATTTCCAGTGTCAGATAACAGAGAAAAATAACTTCCATGGAGTTGCATTACCATTCATTGCCTTTACCCTTTGTGACTGCTGTCCAAGTTCGAGCCCTTTCAAATCCAATACTGTGTATTTATAAAGGTCAGTCTACCGTTTTCATCCTTCACTGGTGTGTCTGACCTTGGTTGCAGACTCACCATTTCCACCTCCACTGTAGGGAGGGGAAGACTAACAAGTCAAGAGAGTTCCAGAAAAATGTAAGCGGTCCCAGCGCCTTCTTAGAAAGGCAGGGACCTCAGACACACAATGTCAGGTTTCACAGCATCACCCTGTTACTTCTTGCTCGTGAAAAGGAAAAGAAATGAAAACTTTTGTGATTCCTTTAAGGTCCAGAATTCTTTATGAGCTGAACCACCTAAAACAAAAGCTCTCAAAATAGAAAAGTGATCTCAGCTTTTAGCCTAGGCTCTTACATCATAATTCTGATTTTATGGCAGTCCCCTGGGCATTTCTGCCTTCTGGCTGGTCATTACCAGATTGAGATCAAGAGAAGACAGATTTCGAAATGAAGCTAGTGATGAGGGAAAGGGCAAAGTTGCAGGTAGAGAGCTGAAGAGACAAAATGCCACACAGGGAATCAAGAGAGGAAGAGGAGGAGGATGGGGGCAGTGGAGAAGAAGGGAAGAGCTGGCTGCTCTTGCGAAGCCACCTGGACTTGCAGGTGTGGTACAGAGCACATGGAGGCAGGAGGGCTCAGACCACAGAGCTATTTGGGAGTGACCTCAATCTCATCCTATCTCCCCTCGCAAAATGTTAGTTGTTCAGTCGCATCCAACTCTTTGCGACCCCGTGGACTGTAGCCCGTAAGGCTCCTCTGTCCATAGGATTCTCCAGGTAAGAATCCTGGAGTGGGTTGCCATGCCCTTCTCCAGGGGATCTTCCCAACCCAGGGATCAAAACTTACTGCAGATGGATTCTTTACCATCTGAGCCACAAACCACCCCAAATAAACATTCAATTTCAGTTTTCTTCCCTAAACCTCTGCTTCAAGCCTAACTTCACCATTAAGCCCCTCCTACACAAAAATTCTAGAGCTGTTGTCGGTGGTATCTAAAATCACTAGCAAAATATGCAGCCAATAAAACATTCCTTTTAAATATTCTGGGCCTCTAGGTACCATTTAATATATTAATTATGCAATTTACTGATTAAGCGAATTAATAAAGAACCACTACTCTCGAGATTTTTGAGATTTTCTAAAGCTCTTGAAAATGACGTTTCTCTTTGCTCTTGTCAAGCTCAAGAAAGTCTAACAGCTGAATGCTGATGGGAAAGCCCCTGGTCTCCTGGGTTTTAATCTAGGGATGCACTTCTCAGCCACCCACCCCCTCCTGCCATGGGAAGATGAGCCATGAGCTGGGAGGCAGGGCAGGAGGGAGACGAAGGGTCTCTGATGGGGAAGCCATAGGTAGGTACATTTCAAGTGCCTTGAGGAAGTCAGGACCTCAGTGAGCAGTCAGATTCCTGCTCCTCCCCTTATTATTGACAGGCCTCCTTGAGGTTCCTTTAATGATAATAACTGTACTTTTGCTAGATGTATGCTCAGTTACTTTTGCTGTGACTGACTCTTTGTGACCCTACGGATCATAGCCTGCCAGGCTACTCTGTCTGTAGGATTTCCCTGGCAAGAATACTGGAGTGGGTTGCTGTGCCCTCCTCCAGTGGCTCTTCCAGACCCAGGGATCCAACCCATCTCTCCCGCAGCTCCTGAACTGGCAGGCAGGTTCTTTACCAGTTGAGCCACTGGGGAAACTGTGCTTCTGCTAATCTTTGTCTAAATCAACAACTGGTTCTTTAGTTGGAAAGGTTTATGTGACTTTGGTCTAAAGAATGAGTATTTGGTGCACACCTGCCTCGAAAGTGACAGAGGAAAGCAGATGAGCCCAGTTCTTTCAGAAGGTTTTGCGAACCTTGGATGACACGAGAAAACCCTTTGCTGCAATACATGGATGTAAGAGAGACACTCTACAGCCTGGTCAACACGTCAGAAAGGGTCCCCTTGCTCTTGATTATTAGAAAACAAGAGATCCTTTCCTGTGAGTAGGCAGGGCAGAGCTCTTGTGGACGGTGCCGGAGTCTTGGCTCCTCTTTCTCACGCATTCAAGCAGCAAAGTATCCTCCTAGCAGAAGCCTGCATGTTGTTTCCTGCCAAAACTAAGCAACGAATCTGGAAATTGCACCAAAAGGGCTTAGCATACATGTCAACACTGTACAGAGCTTTGTAAAGCTGCCCTCGTTTCACTGATGGATTCTCTCTTCATTGGAGACTGGGGGCTCTCAAAATGGGATCAAAGGAGGCTGACAAAGGGAGGAATGGACATTTAGCCCCTTTGATCATCAAGGTTAATAAATGGTATGTCTATGATACCCTTTGGTGAGCTACTTGAGGAGCCTTAAATAGGTATTAGGTAATGCCCGAAGTACTTACCCAAGGGTCCGCTAACATGTTAAGAGTTGAGGGACCTTGGTTAGAAAGCAGTGCAAGTGATTTTGGGGTACCAAGAGATTTGGGGGCCAACTTGAAAAATTTTTAATCCCAGCTTATGTCCATCCATGCCTTTTAATTGGTTTTCCCCATTCCATCTTTCTTTTCCTGGTGTGGCCAGTCGAAGAAGAGCAAGTCCCTGTCCTTCAGTGAATTTTATGAAAACATACTTTAAAGGAAGGGAAAGGGGAAGCATGTTGGATGTATATGAGGCTCATGGACAATGTCACAGGCTCTCACAAGGAAAACTCACAGACACCCAGGATAGCCCCTGGTGCTCTAATACAGTGCCTCGTTGGGCTAATGCTCTGTGGGGCAATGGGATCGATCATGCTCCCTGATTTGGCCTGTCCATTTGGTCAAACAATGAATTCTCTCGACCTCTTTGTGGAACTTGGCCAAACATTTGATTGAATTAACCAACCTGAGTGGCTGTTTTTTTAGTAGACACAACCAACGCCTCAGGCTATCATTAGACATTTTACTTCTGGTGTTTAGGGCCTGGCAGAGAGAAAGCAATATTGACTCTTCACAATAACAACTAAAAACTGGCAGATTCACGTCACCGGCCAAATTCGTCCAGCCCCCGGCAGCCAGTGTACACCAAGAAGGATACTCCCCAGCCGCAGCACCCATTGAGTCCAGGTGGCTCTCCTTTGGCTGTACTATTCTGCAGCATCTTCTCTCTTCCTCTGTGCAGGATCCACCAGGGACTTGCATTTCTGCAAGAACCCTTGGGTGCATTGTGTGTTCTCTACTGCTTCCTCATTCAGCCATAACCTTTCCATTTAAAATCCTGCCCTGCTGATGGTTCAACTCCCTAGTTCAATATTTTACATTTATCTCTATTGAATTCCAGTTGCCTTCTGTTACAAGAAGCACTTAAATTATCTGAGCCTCGCTCCACAGGCTCAGGCTCCAAGTCCAGGACAAATCTGTTTAGCACTTCGGGTTCACTGGCTATATGAGGGGCCTGGGCATACACATGTGTCTAAATGGGGCATGCTGTAATGATAGTGAAGGCGGTCATCTTGGGTGGGAGCCTGGGAGCCACTGAATTTATAAAATCTTCATCAGGCTTTCTCAGTACTAAGGGGAAATGGACTAGAGATATTATTTAGAGAAATAAAAATAACAATATAGTCCTTGAGTAAAAGAATAGCTAGCAAATTGCAAGTACCTACCGGATATGAGCACTGTTAGACATACAAAATATAATGCCGCCTTTTCTTTATCCAAGAGATTTACAGTGTACTATATCATTAGCTCTCTTCTTGCTCTCCCACTGTTGATGGCAGGAAGTCATAAGAGTTTTCTCATATTTCACGGTTTGAAGAGTGGTTCAGGAGAGCAAAAGAACTTCTAGTATGCTGGGCATAGCATGCAACTCAGCTGGTCTATTCTCATTTTCTTGACAATGGATCACTTGCACAGTGGATCACAGTCATTGAAAAACAGAAAAAACAGACACTTAGGATGAGGGTCTCCAGAGTGAGGTTTCTCTAAATTGTGACATTCTACATACCAAGCCATCATAAAAAAAAAAAAAAAAATCTCAGGTTTAACATGGGAGGAAATGAAAAACAGACAGTTTCAACCAGTACCCACTACTCACCCTGCAACACACACACATTTTGGAGTTCAGGTTTTGCCATCTCTCTAAGGTCTAAATGCAGCAGTTTGATGGCTTCTATGGTTTCCCCTCTGGGATCCAGTAAGTATCTTTAGTCTTACACTGCTAAGTCACGTCAGTCGTGTCTGACTCTGTGCAACCCCATTGACAGCAGCCCACCAGGCTCCCCTGTCCCTGGGATTCTCCAGGCAAGAACACTGGAATGGGTTGCCATTTCCTTCTCCCCTTTAGTTCCATAAAACCCTGGAAATCATAGGACCGAAATGCTGAAGGAAGCTGGAAAGTCCTTTGCATCTGTGAGGTCACAGCTTCCTTCTATTCTCTGACATATCCTGCCTCCCCAAAGATGAGGGGAGTAGAAGAGAAGAAGCAGAAACCAACCATAGGAAGTGGAGCTCTCTGGAAGGAGATTTTTGCCAAGGTGATGATTTCACTGCTTTCTGCTTGTCTGTGGACCTCATTCTTCCTCTCTAGAAGTGGACAAGCGATAGCATTTTTTCTGAAGAAAGAAGAGGAAAATGAAGTTGTACCCTGAAATAGCAGTGAGGCTGCCCAGAAAGCTCTTCGATTAATTCATTTATTAAAAGATCATATATAAAAGATGAAAGGAGAAAAACAAGCCAAGGACAAATACAGAAGAGTATCACAAACCTGCAGGAAAAGTGCCAGGAAGACTAAAGCTCAGAATGAGCAGAAGCTTCAGAAAAATGCCAGAGACAACACAAAAGCTTTTAGTAGCTACGCTCAGAGTTAAAAACACAGGCTCACTGCTTGAGGAACTTTGTGCAAGGTTAAAGAAGGGAAAAGAAAAGAGAACCACTGAAGTATTTTGTCTCTTTACCAAAAAGACAGGATCTTTCGGCAGAAAGAGAATAGAATCAATAATGTTAAAATGATCTTGAGACTCACACTGAACAAACAAAAAGTAAGCAGTCACTCGGAGGCTTTAAAAGTTTCCAAACCTGACATACTTCACACCAGAATTTTGAAGAAACTTTTAGAAATGTTCATAAAAACTACAATATAAAAATGATTAAAGGGAGAAACCAGAAAATTAAAGATGAGAAAAATCTGCATTTTCATAGAATAAAGTGGGTTCCAGTTTGTACAGTCTGGTGAATTTGATACTGATTACCACAAAAATTCTAAGATCATTTGCCATTCAAATCTTCCATGAGGTCTCAGATGGGAGGTAGAAATTACTGGAAGCTAGCATAGGTTCTCTGAGAACAAAGCATATTAAATAGAGCCCTGTTTCCAGGTGGCGGTTGTTGTTTAATCGTGAAGTCGTATCTGATTCTTTTGTGATCTCATGGACTATAGCCTACTAAGCTCCTCTGTCCATGGGATTTTTCTGGCAAGAATATTGGAGTGGGTTGCCATTGCCTTCTTCAGTTTCCAAATGGTAAGGTAACATTAGTCAGATCAATACTGTAGATAGAGCATGGTCCTAGACAACATTTGCCTTGATACTCTTTTGAATTGAATGGAAAATTGAGGCCCACATAATATATTTAGCTATCATCCTGGTGAGTTGGCCAACCATACCTAGGATTGGATTACATCAATATTGTGAAAACATCTTGTAGTATGTTGAAGGTTTACATATTTGGCTCTATTATCTTTATTTTATCAAGACTTAGATAATGATGCAGGAAGCTTGCTTATCAAGTTGATGGATGAAATAGCAGAACCAGGACTCAAACTATCTCTATACAGTCTGCTGCTGCTGCTGCTAACCCGCTTCATTCATATCCAACTCTGTGCAACCCCATAGACGGCAGCCCACCAGGCTCCCCTGTCCCTGGGATTCTCCAGGCAAGAACACTGGAGAGGGTTGCCATTTCCTTCTCCAATGCATGAAAGTGAAAAGTGAAAGTGAAGTCGCTCAGTTGTGTCCGACTCTTAGCGACCCCCTGGACTGTAGCCCACCAGGCTCCTCCGTCCATGGGTTTTTCCAGGCAAGAGTACTGGAGTGGGGTGCCATTGCCTTCTCCGCTATACAGTCTAGGAATGGCTAAAACTAACAAGGAGAAATTCAATAGGGATAGAATTTAAATCTTGTAATTAGGCTTAAAATAAACATTGGCTGTGCAGTTACAAACTGGGGATACTTGATTTAAAAGTAATTCTTATGAAAAAATACTTAGGGATTACTGTCTAACTATAAAATATCAATGGCAAGTTACAGTATATAAAGCTTATGAAATATTTCCTGCAATCTCAGATCCCTGGTAGAGGTATTCTGTGCAAGAAGAAAGAGGCAAATGTCCCATTGTACTGGAGAAGTGTTCCTAACAAATCAGAGCATCTCCAGGAAGGGCACATACAATGGTGAGGCATCTCAAAACCTTACTATGAGAGTCACTTGTGATAGCTGGTGGAACTAAAGATATTCCTAGATATACCTAGAAATGTTCTTGCATCTGTACACAAAAAGACATATCATGAGAACTTTCCTAACAGAATCGATCATGATGGCTAAAAATAGAAATAACCTAACTGTCCATCAACAGGAGAATGGCTGAAGAAAAAATGCTGCGTTCATAAATCTCACGAACGTAATCAGAATGGGAAAAGGAAGTTAAATAATAAAATTTTAATTTAAAATGTCAAAAAATAAATGTGAAATACCTAATAATAAGATTCAGATGCATTAGTCAGTTTTGATAATTTGATCATCTAATTTATTAGAGTTTGATATAATAAAATATAGCTAAAAAAAATTCCTATAGAATGAGAACATGTATTTACATTTTGAAATGTGCACAACAGTGTTATTTATTGTTCAGTGATACAGACATATGAAATAAAACAATAAAGAAATACATGGCAGTGAGGACTACAAAATCCAGAATAGTGTTTACTTCTCAGTGAAAAGGGAGGGCAAGGAGGTAATGGAAAAATAAGAGTCTTACTTCCATTCATACTATTTCATTTTTAAACTGGATATTGGTTATAAGGCTCTACATTAATTTTTTAAAGAATTTTTTTGATGTGGACTATTTTTAAAGTATTTACTGATTTTTTTACAATATTTTTTTTATTTAGTGATTTTTGTATTTTTTGGCCATGAGACATGTGAGATCTTAGCTCTCCAACCAAGGATCAAACCTGCACTCCCTGCACTGGAAGGCACCCAGTGCAACTTGGACCACCCACTGGACTGCCAGGAAAGTCCTGGGTCTATGATATTTTAATTTTTATCCCATTTCTATCATTAAAACATTCAAAATGTATTTTATTTATTTTTTATAATATACTTAGGTGAAATTCACATAACATAAAATTAACCATTTTAAAGTCAACAAGTCAGGGGAATTTAGAACATTTACAATGTCATGCTATTGTTGCATTCCTGTGTGTGCTAAGTCTCTTAAGTCATGTCTGACTCTTTGCCACCCTATGGAATGTAGCCCGCCAGGCTTGTCTGTCCATGGAATACTCCAGGCAAGAATACTGGAGTGGGCTGCCATGCCTTCCTCCATCTTTCCGATCCAGGGATTGAACCTGTGTCTCCTCATTGGCAGGCAGATTCTTTTCCACTGAGCCACTGGGGAAGCCCCAGTGTTGCCTTTATTTATTTCCAAAATATTTCCATCCCTCCAAATAAAACTCCATATCCATTAAGCAATGTCTGCCCATTTCCCACTGAAAGTTTTTCTTTTTTTTTTTTTTTTTGATAGGGAGAACTTAAAAAAAAAAACATAGTCCCTGTTTTTCAGAGACATTTTAGGTTCACAACAAAATCAAAAGGAAGGAACAGAAGTTTCCCATATGGCCCTGCCCTCATGTATGCACTGTCTCTCTCATCATTATCCCTTATCAGAGTAGTGGATTTATTACAATGATGAAAAAACATTGAAACATCACTATCGCCATAGTTTACAAGAGGGTTCATTCATGGTTTTGTACATCCTAGGGGCTCAGACAGATGTGTAATGATTTGTGTCCACCATGATAGTATCATATAGAGTAGTTTCACTGCCCTAAAATTTCTCTGAGCTCCACGTATTCATCCCTATTCATAATACATTTCAAAGAGTGTGCTTTAAAAAAAAAAAAAATCTCCTAAGAAAGACAAGGGATACATGATGACAATCTTTAACTATCTTAAATTTTTTCTCAGAGAAGAGAAATCCAATTTCTGTCTTGTAAATCTCCCAAGAGATCAATGAAGTGGCTATCAGAAGAAGGAAGTGTTTGGTTTAGCATAAGTAAGAGATTTCTAAGAAGACTGGAGTAGTACAACACAGTGGCTCAGAATATGGACTCTGAGTTAGATAGACTTAGGTGAAAGTCTGTCTGATGCTTATGAGTCTTGAGAAAACTGCTTGATTTCTCTGGGTTTTCATTTCCTAATATTTATAAAGTAGATAATAGTGTTGACAATAGAATCATTATAAGGAATAATTTAAGTAATGTATATAGATAAAAGCATAGTAACAAGCACAAAATTAGTGCTGCATATATAAAAAAAATTATGAAAAATAAAGAACTGTCCATAGATAGAATGGTTTTCTTGTAAGACACAGAGCTTCCCTGGTTTATCAGAGTTCAGGTTAGGGGGTTGGATGATGAACTGTCCAAGCACAGGAGAGGGGCACTTCTCAGAGAGGCTACAGGAAATGTTCACTATTGTCCTCACACACTGTTGCATCTAAAAAGTCTTTGTTTCAAAGGGGAGTCATATTAGTAGGTGCTTCTAAGAGAAAATGTCTTACATATATATTTTTTTATTCCTGTGAGTAGTATTCTAGCTTAGAACAACACACTAAACGTCTAATAGTTTCTGTGGTTCGTGATTAGCTGGACCCCCTACCAAGGGTCTGATCTGAGAGGTGCAATCAAGTTGCTGACCAAGGCTGTGGTCTATTCTCAAGGTTTGGTCTGTTCCCAATCTCACATTCTTATTAGTAGAATTCAGCCCCTTCTAGACTTTGGATAGAGGCCTCCGTTTCTCTACAGCATCTTGCTGAAAGTCATCCTCAGTTCCTGGTGATTGTTGGGAGCTCCTGGGATTATTGGGGACTCATCCTCACCTCCTTGTCACACAAGCCTACCCAACACAGCAGCTTGCTCCAACAAAACTAGTAAAGGAAGGAGTCTGCCAACAAGAAGATTTTACAGTCTCGTGTAACATCATCATGGAAGCAACAGCCCGTCATTTCTGGCATATTCTGTTAGAAGTGCATCATATATCCTGCCCATGGTCAAGGTGAGGGGATTACACAAGGGTGTGACTTTGTGAGGCAAGGAAAACTGAGGATCGTTTTGGAGTCTTTCTGCCATAGGCAGGGAACTAAGTGAGAAAACGAGAGTACCAGTGTCTCCCTCTGAAGGCAGAAACCGATGTGTGAGCACAGGAGAGGATTAACAAGATCAAGAAAGAACAAGAGGGAGATAGTCAGGAAAGCTGATGGGCTAAACAACCAGCAAACAGAACTCAGGAGGTGAGTGTATGTGAGGATCCCCAGGCTGATGTAGCTAGCATTTTGGCCAAGTAAGACAAATATTTTGGTAAGGACAGGTTGTGCCTGGAAGTCTTCTCAGAAAAGGCCTGGTTTCCACAGAACATAGACAGTTATTGTGTTTAGGTACAAGGTAGATTTAGAAAAAAAAGAAACGATGTGTGCTAAGATTCAGTTTGGTTCTCTTCCAGGCAGTATATCAGTTCTTTGTTCACTGGCATCCACTTCATCCTCCTTGGGAATTAGTTATTCTGTGCTTTGCTATCTGTGACTAATAAGGCTGCCTGCCACCAATCTGGGTGTGTTCAGCTTTGTGCTACATATCATTGGCCCTCTGAAGAGGAGGCAGAAAAGAACCAAAAGGCAAAGAGCTGAGGATAAAGCCCCAGGATGGTGGCTACATTGGCCAGGGAACCTACCTGAAAGATGGCCCTGAATCTCATCACATGCCAGCAAGGAAAGTCTATTTGCAAAGGGACCCAGAGACTCTAGATACAGTTTCGATTAATAAAGCCTATGGTGACTGTGGTGGTCTTAGATGCAATGCTAGGATTGGAAGGAACCTCAAATCCTTCCATTCAAGGCTCGAAGCAGAGATGACTTGGCTCAGCTATTACAGACTTTTCATAGTTTTATGCTTCTGGTTTTCTGGGTAAGTGTAAAGCAAGGGGACTTTTAATCTCTGGCATGTGAGAGTCTGTTATGAGTTCAGGAAACAGAGTAACTTGGGTTCCAGGCCAAACAGCTTTGACAATATTTTTCCCAGGCAACCAGCCCATAGTGTCCTTCAGTGATCCTTCCCTGAGATGAGCTGATTTTTGCATCCTGTGAAGGTCTCCATCTCCAGTCAAAACCTGAGGACATGGCTTTTCCTGTTCTGTAGGTGTCAGTGAGTCAGCATGACTGTATCTGTGTGTCAGACCAGTGTAGATGAGCCATGTGTTAACCCAACGCCCTGGAATAGAGGGGCAGCAGGAGGGACCAAAGCCTTATAAAATACCTAGAGTTCTTCCAGGCATGGACTTGGTCTAGGAGGCTTCATCATAGAACAAGAAAATGTGCTTTTGAAGAGATAATGGGAGTTGCTCATCAGCTTCTCAATCAAACCTGCAAGAACTTGACAAATTCAAATATCTGAGATTTCCCCCTTTCTAGGGGCCTTGTTAGGGAAAAGAGGGACAAAGGGAAAGGAGGGGGCACCTTGAATACCTCCTCTGAGCCAGGCACTGTGTGAGCTGTCCTCTGCATATTGTCACATTTGACATCTGTTGTGTCCTCTGTTTTGTGGCTCCTTTGAACTTGCAGCACCTAGTGTGAATTCCTACTAGGAATTCAATAATAGTTGCTCAATTAAAGAAATTAAATCACTATAAAGAGGTGGATGGAGCACTAGCTTCAGAGAAAGGGGACCTGTGTGCCCAGCTGTTGTGTGACCTAGGGGTAGCCTTTCACTCTGAGCCTCAAATTCTTCATTTATAAAATGAGAAGTTTGCAAAAGGTATCCATGAGGCCCAGCCAATGCCAAGTCCCTGTGGCCTAATGATTTGACAGGCATAGAATGGAAGGATACTGGATTTCACAGTGAAGGAAAAGAACCAACACCAAGAGAGGCATCCTGCTCCTTAGTTCAGCTTCCCCAGGTATGAGCTTGCTCAGGGTGGGCTGGAGACATATGGAGCCAGGAGACTGTCTTCAGCAGGGCCTGCAGACCCCATGGCCATGCCCACAACCTTAGCTATCTCAAAAGTGCACAGCACCAGCTCTTGGCAAGCACAACCCAGCCTTAAGAAACAAAGTAACTAACTATGGGAGAAATAATTATGACCAACCTAGACAGCGTATTAAAAAGCAGAGACATTACTTTATCAACAAAGGTCCGTCTAGTCAAGGCTATGGTTTTTCCAGTGCTCACGTATGGATGTGAGACTTGGACTGAAAAGAAAGCTGAACCAAAATAATTGATGCTTTTGAACGATCATGTTGGAGAAGACTCTTAGGAGTCCCTTGGTCTGCAAGGAGATCCAACCAGTCCATCCTAAAGGAGATCAGTCCTGGGTGTTCACTGGAAGGACTGATTTGAAGCTGAAACCAATACTTTGGCCACCCAATGCGAAGAGCTGACTCATTTGAAAAGACTCTGATGCTGGGAAAGATTGAGGGCAGGAGGAGAAGAGAATGACAGAGGATGAGATGGTTGGATGGCATCACTAACACAATGGACATGGGTTTGGGTGGACTCTGGGAGTTGGTGATGGACAGGGAGGCCTGGCGTGCTGCGGTTCATGAAGTTGCAGAGTCAGACACGACTGAGCGACTGAACTGAACCGAACTGAACTATGAAATTGTCTGAAAAAATTACAATTTCCAAACAAAGCCCTTTGGTATGTGTCATTGTCTTGAAATATAAACATACACACACACGCACATATAAACAACTATGAGAGCTCTTTGCCTGAACTCTGATGAGCACCAGCCTCAAAATATGCCTTGGTTTTCAGTTCAGTTCAGTCGTTCAGTCGTGTCCGACTCTTTGTGACCCCATGAACCCCAGCAAGCCAGGCCTCCCTGTCCATCACCAACTCCCAGAGTTCACCCAAACTCATGTCCATTGAGTCAGTGATGCCATCCAACCATCTTATCCTCTGGCATCCCCTTCTACTCCTGTCCTCAATCTTTCCCAGCATCAAAGTCTTTTCAAAAGAGTCAGCTCGTTGCATCCAGTGGCCAAAGTACTGGATTTTCAGCTTCAACATCAGTCCTTCCAGTGAACACTCAAAGACTGATTTCCTTTAGGATGGACTGATTGGATCTCCTTGCAGTCCAAGGGACTCTCAAGAGTCTTCTCCAACACCACAGTTCAAAAGCATCAATTCTTCAG
>SJYA01002284.1:382315-417106 GCA_006410615.1 Neotragus moschatus | reverse complement strand
TCCCTTCATTCTTTCTGGAGTTATTTCAGTATTTTTGCCTTGAGAACCCCATGAACAGCATGAAAAGGCAAAAAGATAGGACACTGAAAGAGGAACTCCCCAGGTCGGTAGGTGCCCATATGCTACTGGAGATCAGTGGAGAAATAACTCCAGGAAGAATGAAGGGATGGAGCCAAAGCAAAAACAACACCCACTTGTGGATGTGACTGGTGATAGAAGCAAGGTCCAATGCTGTAAAGAGGCTTGGTTTTAAAAAGTCATAAATGCAGAGAGGATATTTTTCTTTAGCTTTCGAGATGCAGAACACCTTTTTGTTAATCCCTTAGGAGTACATAGAAGTACATGTTTGTGCCCACATACACACACCCAGAATTTGGACCCATTTTAGAGTACCATCTCTAAAATGGAAATGACAGCACTGTTAGTTCTCTGGGCTCAGCCGACAAAACTAGATTTTGCCCAGCAATGCAGTTTCAACCTACCCTCTCTACGAAGCAAGAGCAAAAGCTAACGCCGGACAAACATATGCAACGGGCATTTGTAGAGTCTTGCAAATGCCAAGTCCCTGGGTGTTTGACCAGAGAGGAAATGTGCCCATCTTCAGCCATCCAGCATTCTGTCCATTGAGGTCCCTTGTTTTGTGGGATGCCCATGGTTTAAGATGGGGCATTTTTTCTGCCCACAGAATAACAGTATTTCCATTAGTGCATTTGGATCCTGTTTCTTTCTCGTCTTCTTCTTCTTCTTCTTTTTTTTTTTAAAGCTTATTTGCTCATTTTATTTTTGGCTGCGCTGGGTCTTTGTTGCTGCACAGTCTTTCTCCAGTTGCAGCGAGTGGGGGCTACTCTTGAGTTGTGGTGCATGGGCTTCTCATTGCAGTGGCTTCTCTTGTTGCAGAGCACAGGTTCTAGGGTGCTTGGGATTCAGTAGTTGCCGCATGCAGGCTCAGTAGTTGTGGCTCAGGGGCTTAGCTGCTCTGGTCCATGTGGAATCTTCCCAGACCAGGGACTGAGTCTGTGTCCTCTGACTTGGCGGGCAGATTCTCATCCAATGTGCCATGAAGGAAGTCCAGATTCTGCTTCTTTTTGAAATGGGTTAATGTTCCTGTTTGTGCATGAGTGTGTGTGTGTATGTGTGTGTATGCATGTGAGCAAGTATGTGTAGATGCATGCATACCATGTACTGTGCATGTGTGTTTATAGACATGTATGTTTGTGTGTGTGCGCACACACATGCACCAGGGTGCTGAAATTATTTAAAATAGTCAAGTCAGCTAATGGAGTCAGTCTTAGACCCACTTGTTATTGTTGTGTTTTTCTTTCTCTCTGAATCGAAAATGCTGCAGAAGTGAGGAATTGCTCTTGTCTTAATTACCACAGAAATCTTGCTAATTAGAAACAAGGGAAGAAGTGTTAGGGATTTGCCTCAGAATCAAAGACAGCATTATTTTCCAATGGATATTAAAAGACTTGTAAAAGAGGCTAAGATGATGTGGGAGATAGAGTTGTGAAGTATGTCTAGGGCCCCAGTGGTAAAACGGCTGGAAGGGGAAATTAAATATCTGGGAGGAAAATGCTCTCAGATGTTGGAATTATGCCTGCAGCCATAACACTGGAAGCTGTGATCCTATCTACCTCAAACACAAAACCGGATCAAGAGATCTCCAAGGAACCTGAGGGCGGGAAAAGTATTGGTGGCTTAAACAGGCACCTTATCATAACTCAGCTGACATTGATAGTGGGCACAGACGTGCAAATCTTTCTTCTACCCCTACCACTTTCTCTCTCTCACTTTTTTCAACATTTCTTTAGCCTCAAACTGTGTGCATGCTTGAAAAATAAATCAAAAGATGGAAAGACCATCTTTTGAGGTCTATTCCATATGCCAAGACCACTGTGTTTGTGGAAAGATGAGCAGAGTGTGGAGGAGATAACATGTGATGAGCTGGGTGCATTGTGGTTT
Organism: Neotragus moschatus; assembly: GCA_006410615.1. NCBI lineage: Eukaryota > Metazoa > Chordata > Mammalia > Artiodactyla > Bovidae > Neotragus > Neotragus moschatus. The sequence goes on along the minus strand of SJYA01002284.1, from coordinate 415,144 downwards.
TCATCAAATGAACTCCAGGTCTAATTCAGATTCCAAGGCTGGGACAGGCTTTCCTGGCTACCTTTAACCACAAAGGTAGTATGATGACGATCATGATGTATCTAGTCACTCTCAGTTTTCCCAGTGTTTCAATTCCCAAAGCCAAGAATTAAATCTGGAGGCAAAAAGAAAGGGGCAGGGTAAGATCCAAGCAACTGAATAAGAGCAACTCAGGGGGCTTCCCTGGTGGTCTAGTGATTAAGAATCCACCTGCCACTGCAGCGGACGTGGGTTTAATCATTGGTCTGGGAAGATCCCACAAGCCCTGAAGCAACTAACCCCATGCACAACAACTACTGATCCTGTGCTCCAGAGCCTTAGAGCCACACCTACTGAAGTCTGCACACCTAGAGCCTGTGCTCTGCAACAAGAGAAGCCACAACAATGAGAAGCCTACACACCGCAATGAAGAGTAGCCCCCGTTCGCTGCAACTAGAGAAAGCCCACATGCAGCCATGGAGACCCAGCACAGCCAAAAATAAATAAAAATAAATCTTTAAAACAGAAAAAACAAACAAAACAAATGAGCAGCTCAGGAATGGGAAGGAAAAAATTAGGAACTGGCATGGAGGGAAGACAGGGAAAGTAAAGAATCGAATGACTCAAAGTCCCTAAATTAGGAGTCTGAAGATAGATAGATAATGACTTCTTCCAAAATTATGCTGTATTTCCCCTAGCTTTAGATCCATGGCTTCAGCAGGGCTGCAGAGAAAGCTGCTTTCAAATCTAGGCTGTGTGACCATGGAAAGTCACCCAACCTCTCTGGATTTCAGTTCCCTTGTCTGTATACTCTTCCCTGCCCTGACTACCTCACAAGATTGCTACTAGGATCAAGCAAAGGTACAGGTGTGCCATGGCTTTGTAGATTCAACAATACTGTATTGTTAATAGGGATGGTTATATTTAGGTCTCAACACTAGACAGATAGACTTTGCCATTCAAAACTCAAGTTAGTACAGGAATATATCCTCATATACAAAGACCCTGTTTTCAAGCCAGGTTGAAGTTATCAGAAATCATCCTTTTCCACCTCTCACCCCAATCATGGCATAAAAGAATATTTATATTGCCCAGGTACTCTGTAAGCTAAAATAGGTTTTCTATGAGCTTTTGCTTGCTGATGCAGAGCTTAAAAACTCAAACAATACTATGAGACTTATCACACAAAAAGCAATTTCTTGGCTATTTTGTCCCAACACTGGGGCTCTTCTTCAGAGAGAACTACTTTTAGCCGTTTATTTTTGTATTTACCTCAATAAACTTAGACCACACATTTAGAGTACTATTTCTTGGGACTATTTCTTATTTGAAATTTTAGAAATCACATATTGATTTACTCTCGTGGAAGGTAAGGATTTGGCTCTTGTACAGCCCTGGCCACATTCCACCTACTACACACACACACAGACGTTTCTTCAACCCGTCCTTCCAGTGTAGTTGATCACAGTTGCTGTTTCGTGTTTGTGTTATTTTGCACATGTAATCACATATCACAGTCACTAAAATCACAATATTTAGTAGCAGATTATTTTGCCTTTATAAATATTATTCACAACCCAGCTGGTGTAGGTACATGATTATCGCAGCCAACCTCTTGCACATCTCTTAGTTGTCCACTGAGTTCAACTTGTCACCTTTGTGACTAATTAAAATTCTTAGCAAACTCTTTGGCAGATCCATAAGACATAAAACAGACAGGCACATCAAATGCGGTGTTNGCCTTTATAAATATTATTCACAACCCAGCTGGTGTAGGTACATGATTATCGCAGCCAACCTCTTGCACATCTCTTAGTTGTCCACTGAGTTCAACTTGTCACCTTTGTGACTAATTAAAATTCTTAGCAAACTCTTTGGCAGATCCATAAGACATAAAACAGACAGGCACATCAAATGCGGTGTTGTTTCTGTGTGTTCCTAGGAGAGACTCCTTCCAGAGGCTTCAGTCTTCTTGCCCTGTTGACTGGTGGCCTCCAGCTCTTCAACAGACTGGTCCTCATGGATCTTCCTTCACTTGGAGCTTAGGACTTCCTTTTTACTCACTTCTCTGAAAGATCCTCTGTGTCCTGCACCCAATGCAATATCTTCTGCTTTTTTTACTTACTCCTTTGCTTTGTGGCATATGCCCTTTACTACTTTCCTAAGAAACAGTGCATCAGAGATAAATTGCCACTGAAAATTTAGATGTATGAAAATGCATTTATTCTTCCCTCATTCTTGGTTGGTAATTTGACTTGGTATAAAATTTGGGGTTGAGAATGGTTTTCACCCTCAAATTTTGAAGAAAAGACTCCATTGTCTTTTAGAATCTAGTTTTGCTCTTAGAAAGCTGATACCATTCTGATTTCTGATGTCTTGCATGTCACTTGCCTTTTTATCTCTAAACTGTTTTAAAAGAGATATTAAGATCTCTTTCTGGTATGAAATTTTATCACAGCATGCCTTGAGGTGGTCCTTATTTTCCTTGTTGCACTAAGCATTTAATATATCCTTTCAATCTGTAAAGTTATGTCTTTCAAAAGAAGAAATGTTTCTTATATATTTCCATAATAATTTTCATTCCTCTATTTTCTTTGTTCTCTCTTTGCCTGACTCCTGTTACTTAGAAGTTGTACCTCCAGGAATGAATCACCTAATTTTCTTATCTTTTCTTTCCTAGTTTCTATCATTTCAGTTCAGTCACTCAGTTGTGTCTGACTCTTTGTGACCCCATGAACCTCAGCATGCCAGGCCTCCCTGTCCATCACCAACTCCAGGAGTTCACCCAAACTCATGTCCACTGAGTCGGTGATGCCATCCAGCCATCTCCTCCTCTGTCATCCCCTTCTCCTCCTGCCCTCAAACTTTCCCAGCATCAGGGTCTTTTCAAATGAATCAGCTCTTTGTAAAAGGTGGCCAAAGTATTGGAGTTTCAGCTTCAATATCAGTCCTTCCAGTGAACATCTAGGACTGATCTTTAGGATGGACTGGTTGGATCTCCTTGCAGTCCAAGGGACTCTCAAGAGTCTTCTCCAACACCACAGTTCAAAAGCATCAATTCTTCAGCGCTCAGCTTTCTTTATAGTCCAACTCTCACATCCATACGTGAGTGCTGGAAAAACCATAGCCTTAACTAGACGGACTTTTGTTGGCAAAATAATGTCTTTGCTTTTTAATATGCTGTCTAGATTGGTCATAACTTTCCTTCCAAGGAGTAAGCATCTTTTAATTTCATGGCTGCAGTCACCATCTGCAATGATTTTGGAGCCCCCCAAAATAAAGTCAGCCACTGTTTCCACTGTTTCCCCATCTATTTGCCATTAAGTGATGGGACTGGATGACATGATCTTCGTTTTCTGAATGTTGAGCTTTAATCCAACTTTTTGGGTACTATTGTCTGGGAGATTGCCTCACTTTTTAATCTTCTACATATTCTTTTGATTTTTTAATTATTTTCTGTTTTCTTAATCTTTAATATGCATGAGTATTTTTTCTTATTTTCTGAATGTCTCTTTGTAAATAGGATATTATCTTGTTGCTTCATGGTTGAAATATTGTTTCATCAGGTTTTTTTTTTTTTTTTTTTTGTTCCTTGCATTTTCTGTTCCATTTGAATCTCTATTTCTTGTTTTTATCTTTTCTATACTAGAGTCTCTTCTCAAATGTCTGCTAATTCTTTTTTGTCTATTCATATCTGAAATACAAATGAGCCACTAGAAACCTAATTAGATGTTATAAGCATACACACATGTATGTGCACATATACTGTGGGAGGGGGGTGCCTACATGACTATAGCATCATTAGAGCAATCAGTTAGTCTGAGTCACTTAATCAAGAGACATTTCATTCCTCCAGGAACATGTTTCCTGTCTACTTTTCAGTGGTTGAGAGTAATACATGCTTAAGTGAGAGAGGGACAGAACTAGGGAGTGGGGACAGTCTTACGGTTCAGTATATGAATCTTAATATCTTCACTTTCATCTGTTATCAGTTGTGACTAGTGTCAAGTTCACAGCCTACATGGTTCAGTGTCTCCAGAAATTAAACCTCTTGCCTTCTATAGCGTTGAATGTAGGAAAGCTGTCTGGCTTGGTGGGGGAGGAGAGAGAATCTGGGGATGTCTATCAGCTCCTTACACGGGCTTTCACCCAGTCTTCATGTCTGTTGTGCTTCTTGTAGGTCAGTCTCCAGAGGCACCTGTATATCTACTTTCAGAGTCCTTCCTCAGTTCCAAATCAGGTTATGACTTTTCAGCTTCCTCTTCTGCGAGTATTAATACTTTCTCTGCTCTTCTAAATTGGTGACCTAAGTCCACCTGCTTCTGATCTTTCATAACTTGCTTGCCACTTCTCTGCTCTGAGTGCCCCCTGCTGCTGCTGCTGCTGCTAGGTCACTTCAGTGGTGTCTGACTCTTAGCGACCCCATGGACTGCAGCCTACCAGGATCCTCCATCCACGGGATTTTCCAGGCAACAGTACTGGAGTGGGTTGCCATTGCCTTCTCCAGGTGGCCCCTAGATGGGTTTAAATCTTTATTCCTTTAAGAGAATGTATTAGTTTTCCGTTGCTACATAACGAACTACCACAAATGTAGCTGCTAAAAACAACACAAATTTATTATCTCACTGTTTTTGTGGCTCAGGTATTCAACATATTTTGGCTGAGTATTTGGTCCAGGATCCCTGAGTATTTGGTCCAGGATCCCATAATGCTGAAATAGCAATGATGGCCAGCTTCATCCTCATGTGGAAGCTTGACCAGGAAAGGACCCACTTCCAAGTAGTATGAGGTTGTTGGCAGAATTTATCTCTTTGCCATTACAGATCTGAGGTCCGCATTGTTTTGCTGGCTGTTGACGAGTCTCAGGTCCTTGCCATTGGACCTCCTCCAATGCAGCCATAGGGAATCTCACTTGCATTGAATTCCTCTTGTATTTCAAATCTCTCTGCCTTCCTGTTTTTTAACCAGCACCCCCACCCACCCATTTCCACCCTCAAAGCCTTAAATGGCTCATGTGCTTAGGACAGGCTCACCTCGACAATTTCCCTATCATAAGTTCAACTGTTCCATATCACATACCTAGTAATAGAAGTAAACTCTCCTGTGCACAGTCCCAGAAATCAGGCAAGGCATATATACCACGGGTTGGAAATCTTGGGAGCCATCTTAGAATTCTGCCTACTGTGGTGAGATTTGTAGGAGGGAACAGAAATTATTACGTACGTTTTTTATTATGTAAGTTTAATTAGAAGTCTTGTATGCCTCCATTAACACATTGTTACTGTATAAAGGCTAACATCCGTGCTCTAGACCTCACAGCAGACTTGACCCCTAACTTTTCACATGTGAGTGGTGCCCCCTTGAGTTATGGCTCAGGGAGAATGAGGCTTTCTCCTCTCATCCAAATGACCAAGCCTCGGGTGCCTAGGAACCCAAAGCTGACTCTGAGGGGGCTCCCACCCTCCATTCCAAATCAAAGCTAATTAGGACCCCGGAAGACAGCCTAAGAGCTGTGGTTCTGATCTATCCTCAGTGGTCCAGATACACACACTTGGATCAGCATGCCGTTCTGACAGCTGCTTCACTGTGCCCCAGGAGTACCCAGCTGCATGAAGATATTACCAGTGAGAGACAGCACCTTGGCACAGGGACGAGGTGATTTTTCCTGGCCTGGTAGATCCCATGGTAGTTGTTGTATTCAGTGATGAATCACTGATTTCTAGAAACCTTGACTAGAAGTGGAAGGGGGAGATAGATGTGAGTGGGGGTGTTGCTGTGAACATTTCAGCAGATAAACGACCCGTCGTGACTAAAAGATGGTTTTACATTTTCTGAGTGTAATCAAGTGAGATGTAACCAATATTCTGTAGTTCATTAGCCTCATGTCTCCTAACCTTCGCTGTCAGGTACTCCCTCGTGAAGAGGCTCCCCTCTCATCTCACTTTTTCTTTTTTTTCCCTTAATTTTAGCTTAGAGTGAAATTGGTGGGAGAGCCCCTGGCAGGTAACCAGCAGAGAGACAGGGCCCCAAAAGGAAGAAAAGGTCACACACAATTTGATCTTAGACTAAAGGGAAAGAAGAGAGAAAGTGGGGAGGCAGAAACAGATAGAGCGATTGACAAGGTGAAAAATAGTCTGATTGCAGTGTCTTCCTCATGTGCTGCATTTCTCATTATAGCCAACTGGGCATCAGCAAGCCAGGAAAATGTGTGCAATGTTTGGAGGAAATTTACAGAGACGGCTTCTCTTGCTGCTGCTAAATGGAGAGGCAGCAAGACAGACCTTGCTCTCTACCCATTCAACCAGGCTTCATTCCTAGCAAGGGGCTCTGGGCTTCCCTTTCAGAAAATCTACATTTTCTACCTTCATGTGGAAGGGAGGGCTAGAGAGACACAGCTCTGAGACTATAACCCACTAAGAGATGGCACCCTGCAAAAAGGCTGAGTACCTGCCTTGGTTGTGCCTGGTCTACCATGGAGATCAATGCTGAAAACCTGGCCTGTGGTACCTGGGGTGGTACCCCTGGGGTGGTAGAGGTTCAGTGGCTTCAGATGGAAAAGTCTCTCTGTCTCAAGTCTTTGCCCCTCAGATCGACCTTTCCTATAGCTACTCTCGGATTTCTAAAACCCCAGTCTAATCATGTTGGATTCCCTACTGAAAAATCCATTGTTGTTGCTGTTTAAGTCTTTGTGACCCTATGAACAGTAGCCTTCCCAGGCTCTTCTGTCCTTGGGATTACCCAGGCAAGAATACTGGAGTGGGTTGTCACTTCCTTCTCCAGGGCATCTTCCCAACCCAGGAGTCAAATACGTGTCTTCTGCTAAAAAACTCTTGGTGGACTTCAGTTATCTACAGAGCCAAGCCCAAAGCCAGATCTTAGCACTACAGTCAATGCTCTTTACATGTTTGAACAGTGCCATTTGTAGCTGCCACACTCCACACGTATGTATGCACTTTAACCCCACTGAACTGCCCCTTTCCCTGAACTCACTCCGCCCTGTCCCACTTTGGGGCTTCTGCACATCCTCTGTTCTTTCTATCTAGAGCACACGCCCCTTCTGTGTCTATCTGTCCAAAGAGGCTGTTAACTGTCCTTAAAGTACCAGCCCCAATTTCACTTTCTCTGACATTCTTACCACTGATTTGTACTTCATCTTTTCCACTTCAAGGGACACAAGGATCAGGAGAGTTAATTAAGAAGCTAACCATTATAATTAAGGAGAACTAAACCCTCATGCCCTGTTGGTGGAAGTGTAAACTGATACAGCCACTTTAGAAAACAGTAGGGAGGTTCTTTAAAAAACTAAAACTAGACCTACCACCTGACCTGGTAATCCCATTACTGGGCATATACCCAGAGAAAACTATAATTCAAAAGATGGATTCACTGCAGCACTATGTACCTTAGCCAAGACATGGAAGCAATGCAAATGTCCATCAACAGAGGAATGGGTAAAGATGTGGTGCATATATACAATGGAATATTACTCAGCCATAAAAAGGAACGGAATGGGTCATTTTTAGAAACATGGATGGACCTAGGAAGTCTCATGTACAGTGAAGTAAGTCAGAAAGAGAAAAACAAATATTGTATAGTAATGAATATATGTGGAATCTAGAAAAATGGTATGCATGTGTGCTAAGTCAATTCAGTCATGTTTGACTCTTTGTGACCCCATGGACTGTAAGCCCGCCAGTCTCCTCTGTCCATGGGGATTCTCCAGGCAAGAATACTGGAGTGAGTTGCCATTCTGTTCTTCAGGGGATCTTCCGAAACCAGGGATTGAACCTGGTTCTCTTGCATTGCAGGCAGCTTCTTTTACTGTCTGAGCCACCAGGGGAGCCCCAAAATATGGTATGAAGATCTTATTTGCAAAGCAGAAATAGAGATATAGAGAATAAATATATGGATACCAAGGGGGAAACAGGTCAGGGGAAGGAATTGGGAGATCGGGATTGGCACATGTACACTTGATACTATGTATAAAACATAACTAATGAGAATATACTGTATAGCGCAAGGAACTCTTCTTAATGCACTGGGGAGCCCTGAATGGAAAGGAAGTCCAAAAGGGAGAGGATGTGTGTATATGTAGGACTGATTCATTTTGCTGTATGGCAGAAACTAACACAACATTCTAAAGAAACTATACTCCAATAAAAATTAATTAAAATGTAATAAAAATTTTAAAGGGGAAGTAAAGATTATGTAGGCTCGAAGTTGCAGGTGAGGGGTTGGCAGAATTGTGGTCTCCCTCAAAGAGGATGAAACCCACATGAAAAAAATTCAGGGACAGGTGACTTTAACATGACTCCGGTGGGAAGCGTCAGTCTGTTGGGGAGGATGCTGGGTAGAAGACACTGGTATCAGAGATGCTCAGATGGGCTGTATGCAGTGCTCCAGGCTCAGGATTCTGCAAAGCAGATTTGTAGAAGGCAGGCTGACTTACCTGGGAGACAGAAGTCTCCTGGCACACATAAGACAGCTAATATTTGTGGTGTGTCTATTTGCACAGTAGTTGCTCTTAAAAAGAGAGTCAGGGATGAGCTAGGAAGACAAAGTACAGTGCAATGGAAGGGAGAGAAGGGCAAACTCTTTGCAGAGCTGAGCCAGTTTCCCATGTCACTGCAGCTCAATTTCACTGATTTGGAAAACATGCCACTGACTTGAAATGAACCCCTGCCTATTTGCCCACACTGCCATCTTGGGAAATTCACTTGTTTCCCTGTGCGCACTTACCGAGGGAAGTCTCCAGACTTCCCAAGAGTCCAAAGAAATCCTCTCCAGTTCAGAGCATCCGCCACACACTGAGGTGACACAGTGTGACCTGACAACTCACAACACATCCTGCCGACTCCACAGCGATGAAAGGCCACTCACACTTTGAAATGCCTCCTACAAGGCCCGCTGTGCTGGGGTACTTAGATGTGGGGTACCATTTTAGATTTCTCCAACTTTGAACTCTGAAAGCAAATCTGCCCTTGTGGCCTTTATGCCTTTAGTCCACGTTGGAGGGGAGTTCCACATTCCATTAGCCAGCCATGCCCTGATCTTCACAAAGAGCCCACTAAAGGAGGGGTATCCTTAGGATGAGAGATGACTAGCAATTCTGCTTCCCGCTCGCTGGAATCTGTGCCCAGGGATTCTGTCCCTCCGTAGCCTGCTCTTCTTTAGCTTTTTGCACACATCACACTGAGCCTCACCCCAGAGTCGGAGAAACCTCCTATGTCTGTCCTCCCATTATCTGGGGGAGTTCCTTGGAGAAAGGACGAGGTCTTCTTTTTGGAACCCCCAGCCCAAAACAGAGCTTGGCACATAGTGAATACTGAGTGCACCACAAAAGTGACCTTGGCTTCCTCTCTTTCTCTTGACTCTTCTGTCCTTCTTCTACCTAATTTTCCCTCTTCTTTTTCATCTTTTCTCACAACCCAATTACAGGCTGGCAGAGCCTGTAAAGAGACCGTACCCCCAATCAACTGGCGCCCATAACTTTCCAATTCTACTCTCTGAGAAACCAGAGCTTTCTCCTTTTCAGGCCCCCTCCTGTATACGTCTCTGCCATATCCCTCATTCACAGCGTATATGGCCCTCTCTGGCACATCATCTTCCCAGGCAGAGCTTACGGCTTAAAATCCTTCTGCTCCTCCATGAGAGACAATACAGCGTGGTGGTTAAGGACCTTGCCACCTGGAGATGGATGGCCTTAGTTTGAACCCTGGCTCTGTCACTTTATTAGCTATGCTAACTGCAGTGAGTTAATAAAAATCTTCATGCCTCAGTTTCCTCAACGATATAATGGGAATGATAATAACACTACCTCCCTCATAGAGTTACCTTGCAGATTAATACACACAAGACATTCAAAACTGTGCTGAGCACTTGGTGAGCATCATCTAAGTGTTTGTTATTATTGGTAGTCCCAGATACATATATTTTCAGGCATATAGCCTCAATACCGGAGAAGGCAATGGCACCCCACTCCAGTACTCTTGCCTAGAATATCTCATGGACGGAGGAGCCTGGTGGGCTACAGTCCATGGGGTCGCTAAGAGTCGGACACGACTGAGCAACTTCACTTTCACTTCTCACTTTCATGCATTGGAGAAGGAAATGGCAACCCACTCCAGTGTTCTTGCCTGGAGAATCCCAGGGACGGGGAGCCTGGTGGGCTACCATCTATGGGGTTGCACAGAGTCGGACACGACTGAAGCGACTTAGCAGCAGCAGCAGCAGCAGCAGCCTCAATACAGTTGCCCATCAGCATCCACGACTGGGGGGAAGGAGGGTTGTTTCAGAACCTCAATTCCTTTATATAAAATGCCTTGGTGTTTGAATATATCCTAAGTACACCCTCCCACATACTTTATATCATCTCTAGACTACTTCTTTAATACAATGTAAGTGCTTTGTAAGTAGTTGCTGATGAGTAGCACATTCAATTTTTGCTTTGGGAAACATCTGGAATTTTTTTGCTAAATAATTTTGACCTGCAGTTGGTTGAATACTCAGGCGCAGAACCTGTGGATCCAGACGGCTGTCTATACTTACATCCTCAATCTCTCCATTTCCAGCAAATCTTCCTCCTCAGTCTGCAAACAGTTTCAAATCCCCTCTCTCCTAAATAAAACTCTCCTCCCACTCTGTCTCTACCTTAAGCTGTTTCTCTCTCTCTTTCCTTCCCTTCAGTCAACATCATTAAGTGAGTAATCTACACTTAGAATCTTCACCTCCTCACCTCCCGTTCAGGAATCAATCCGTAGCCATCTGGCTTCAGCTCCTGCCACACCACTAACAGCGTTCTCACCAAGATCACCCATACCTCCCTCTTGCTGTTTCTAATTACCTCTCTGTCACTTTTGACCATCTTGACCGCTCACTTTTTCTTGAAGTGTTTCTTTCATTTCTGAAACACTCTTCTTTTCTGGTTTTAACAGTCGGCTTTTCTATGTTACACTAAGGTAATAATGCCCAAATCTCAGTAGTTTACACTCATAAAGGTCTCCTTTCTGCCCACAGCCTGCAGCAGCTGAGGGCTGAATGTAGCTCTGCTCTTGTCTGTTCTTCATTCGGGGGTCCAGGTGGAAGGAACAGACAAACCACATAGTGACCCCTAAATCCTCTGCCTGGATGCTGTGTGCCTCACCTTTCCTCATGTGCCCTTGGCCAAAGCGAGTCATGTGGTCCAAGCCTGATATCAAGAAATCAAAGGAGTCCACTCTTCCCACTTGAAATGAGCAAGCCAATGATCTGGGCTTACCTGGTGGTTCAATGGTTAAAGAGTCTGCCCACAATGTGGAAGACCTGGGTTCGGTCCCTGAGTTGGGAAGATCCCCTGGAGTAGGAAATGGCAATCCACTCCAGTGTTATTGCCTGGAGAATCCCCATGGACAGAGGAGCCTGGCGGGCTGCAGTCCATGGGGATGCAAGGAGTCAGACACGACTGTGCGACTAAGCACAGCACAGTGATCTTCCAGGAAAGAGGGCAAATAAAAGGAACAACAATACAATTTAACACAGGGTTCCTCCCCCCCCGCCTCCCCAGGCCACAGACCAGTACCAATCTGCAGCCTGTTAGGAACTGGGCCACACAGGAGGAGATGAGCAGCGGGCAAGCGAGCAAAGCTTCATCTATATTTACAGCTGCTCCCCATCACTCACATTGCTGCCTGAGCTCCACCTTCTGCTCAGTGAACTCAATAAATGTAATGTGCTTCAATCACCCCGAAATCATTCTGCCCCTCTGCCCAGCCATGGGAAAACTGTCTTCCATGAGGCTGGTCCCTGGTGCCGTAAAGGTTGGGGACTGCTTATCTGCCACACTGGTTCCCCTTCTACCTTTCTGACAGTTTGTTCTGGCTTAGCCTCTCTCACTGAATCATGTTGATCTATCCACTTTTTAAATGTTGATGCTCTTCAGAGCTTTTTGCTGTCCAAATCCTCTATAGGTAATTCTATCCATGCTTTTAACTCCAGTAAGCATTTATATTCTTATGACTTGCTTCCAAAATTGTAACACAGACCACCACTGGAAGCAGTCCCTGGAATTTAACCTGTCCAAAATTCAACTCATTTTCTTACCTTCCTATTCATTTATTCTCCAAAATGGTTAATGACAATATAGTTGTTGACAATATTGTTAACGACAATAATCGAAATCAGAAAACTGGCAAGGATGAATTATTCTCCCTTTTCATCCTATCTAGGGAATCAACTACAACCCATTCCACCTTTAAGATTACTCTTTGATCTCTTCCCCCACTATTTACATTATTACCTGAGCTTGGGCCCTGTTTCTTGCTTAACTATTAGTGATTCTTTAACTGCTTGCCTGCTTCTGTCACTCTTCACTCAGATCCATGCCTGGATTGTGTAGCAAACGCTGTTCCCTCCACTCTAATCTCCTCCACTCCAACCTCTGGAGTGGGATCCCTTCCACTCTGATCTCTGCTTGAGAAACTTCAGAGGCTGTGCCCTTAACCCGCAGTAAAATTCGGGCTCCAGACGATGGCATTCAAGGCTCTTCACAGCCAGGATCCTACTTTCTTTTCATCACCCTCTCCTGTTACTCACTCTCGCACCCTCTGCTTTGCGTATTGGACTTATTATTTGTCAAAATGCCTCCCGGTGTTTCTCAGTCCCAGGTCCTTACTCATGCCATTCCCTCTGTCCAGATGTTCTTCTCAGCAGCTTTCTTTGCTGAAGTACTGATCCTTCAAGATCTAGTCTTAACACCTTTCATAAGACCATCCCCCAAACTTTGCCCATTCCCTCGGCCCTGACCTTGCAACAAGTAGTAGCATTCTATTTTTATAACATGAATCATGTCATGTCACTCATGCCTCCCTCTTATACTGATATATAGATTAGTGCTCTCCACAGCAGGGACTGGATCATTGTCATCTTTGAAATCGCTGAGGAAAAATAACACAGTATGTGCGTGATGAATAGTCAGTAAATGTTTGTTGAGGGAAGGAATAAATGAGGAATGGCATAGTCCAGTCCATGGCACGTGAACACAGTGGGCAAGTTTCCCAGTTATTGGTTTTACTCTCTGGCTGCTTGCTGGTTCCAGGAGACATAGTCGCCTTCGTTGTTGCCTTTGTGTTAAACATGGTCTCTTGGGCAGTTTCCCTAGCATGAATCTGATTGTTCTAACCTCATAGAATTCCTTAGCAAACCTCCCCTCCCCAGAGCCTGTCTCTCCATCTAACAAGGCTCCTCTGCAGCTGGACTCCCTGGTCTCCAGCTTTCCGTGGAGAAATGCCCCCTCTGGCCAGCTTAGGCACTCCTGAGACTCTCCAGGAGCCCCTAAACCTGGATCACATTGTCACTCTTGCTGTCTCCAGTGTTTCCTCACTGTTGCCTGTGAATCTCCACCAAGACTAACTAAGGACTTTGCAGGACCCAATGCAAAATGAAAATGTGGGATTCCTTGTCCCAACACGATTAAGGAATTCACAATGGCGACAGCACAGCAGTAAGTCAAGCACTGGTTCCTTCTAAGCACAGGGCCCTGTGCATCACAGGGTTCTCATGTTCAGGAAGCTGGACTTCAGCAGTACATCCCAGTCCAAGCAGAAGTCACATGTCAGAGGTCAAGGTAGGAACACACCAATTCTTCAGGAAAATGAATTAGCAAGGGTGGAGAGAGAATGCATTTTTGCCTGCATGAGGACAAAAGCATTTAGACATAATCTGGTAAGATAAATTAATTCTGAATAAGGCCTTTAATTAATACAGTTGGAAAAGGGAGTTTTAAAAATTGTGTATGTGTGTGTGTGATTAATGTATATGATTATTTGGTTAAGTAAAGGGTTTGGCCTCACGCCATGTAGAAGTTATTTTAAAAGTAAGAATAAGCTATCTCATTAGAAGCACTTTGTAATTATGAAGAAATTGCTTGTCATTGTTTGCATCAGTTCAGGAGATGTAGAGTGATGTTAATTCCTTGGCTTTGGGGTGTGAGCTCTGAGTGCCTTTATCTTGGTGGACAAAAAATTAATCAGTGGATCTAAGAAAGAAATGGGAAATTTTATTTGAGCCAAACTTGAGGATGACAACCCTGAAAGAAAGAGCATCTCAGAAAGCTCTGAGAACTGTTCTTCTCATTAGAAGTCAAAGCACGGTTATATAAATCTTTTTTGAGACAGAGGACTGTATATCAAATGACGTATTACTGACAGTTTATATGATCCAGACTTAAGGGTCACCGTGGTAGGTCACATGACCCCATACAAGATCAAGAAGGAATGTTATCTTGAAGGAGGTGTCCTCTTGACGCTAGGAGAATGCTGCTCTTTATGACTGAGCAGGCATTCCTGCTGATGGGGTGGTTGGATCAATGCATCCTGCAGATACAGAATGCACAGTGTCGAGAGAGAGCAGGCCAAAGGGCAGAGGAAGTTTTCTTGTCTCACCATAAAATATTAATTTTGTTTCACACCTTCTACTAGGGCTCTACCAGAGATGACAGAAGGACAGGCAATAGGCTTGGTGGGCTTTGAGAACTCATTCATTTATTCTACTGTTTACTCAACTAAACATATATTAGGACCCTTTTCTTGTCCATGACTTAGGTGCAGAGGTTTCTCCAACACAAGGTCGTGCATACAGTCGCTTCAGTCATGTCTGACTCTTTGCAACCCTATGGACTGGATCCCGCCAGACTTTTCTGCCCATGGGATTCTCCAGGGGAGAATGCTGGAGTGGGTTGCCGTGCCTTCCTCCAGGGGATCTTCATGACCCAGGGACCAAATCCACATCTCCTATGTCTCCTACATTGGTAGGCAGGTTCTTTACCGCTAGCGCCACCTGGGAAACAGGGGGTTAACTCTGGAGACTGACAGCTAGCCGGATCAAATAGCATACAGCAGCCTTCTCTGCACTCACTGTAAACTTACAGTGAAATAAAGCTTACACTTACAAATAAAATAATGGCAGGGATGGGGCATAGTGTCCTTGTGGGAGGAAAAGAGGGCCTGGGTTGGGAGTTGGAGGAGTTTTTCCGTCTCTTTTAGTCTTCCTCTCCCCTCTTTCTCCAACCTAATGCTATTAATGCAAACGAGGAGGCTGCCTGTTTCTGGGATTTGCCCCAGGTGAACATCACGCTACTGCCAGGTGTCACGGTCCTGCACTAGTACTGGGAGATACTTCCAGCAAACCTTGCATGTGTAGAGCGTCTTCCTATTTATTTCATTTTGATCCTCACAAAAATAATAGGTTGCCATTTCCGTAGGTTAAATACAGTCAACTGTTGGCAATTTCATATGGTTCAGCTTCACACCACAGGATACAGTCTAATCATCTCCATTTTCTCGGTAGCCAAACCAGAGGCTCAGAGAGATTTTTACCAACCTCACAGAGCCAGGTGTGGGGTTTGTGAACTCACACTCAGATTCCTGCTCTTTCTCCACGTTTGGTGCCTCTTGGGGGTAAATAGCAAATCAGCCTTAGGCAGCGACACACAGGTTGGAAGTCTTGAGTTAATGTGCTTTAACTGTCTTTTTTTTTTTTTTTTCCAGATTCAGTAATGGTTCGTTGTACAAACTCATTCATTTTTAATCAGTTGACTGTAATGATTTGTTACAAATGATCTTTAATTCTCAGCTGCGGTTAATCAGTACTGAAAAGCACTTTTCCTGTTATTTTATTTGGATAGGACTCTTAGTGAAATACTTGCCTGCCATTACTTAATCACTTGTTTGTTTTCCCTCTGCATGCAGTTTCTAGCAGCATACAGCAGTGTTTAACATGGGCATTTCCCCTTTACTTAGTGAATCGAGTTCTCCAAGCTGTAGGTGCAGGGAGCTGTAGGGACCTCTGAGGGTTCACACTGTGGTTTGATGCTAACTGACCTTCCTCTGCACACCAAGCACGAAGCCGGGTGCTGAGAACATGCCGACTTATATGTAAAGATTATTATGAACGTTCACAGTATAGGGGAGAGGAGATGGATGGAATGTTACCTAAACCATCCCTGGAGTGTCAGGAGGTCTTCTTGGAGGAGATGATCCAGGAAGATAACTATTAACCAGGCAGGTGGACCAATAGATGCAAAGGCCCAGAGAGTGAGAGCTTGGAAATTGGGAAAGCGCAAGTAGTCGAGCTTGGTTGGAGGACAGGGAGCAGGCAGGGGAGGGTGGCAACAAGGGTAGAGGTCAGGGCAGGATCAGATCATGAAACACCTTGCTGCTGCTGCCAAGTTGCTTCAGTCGTGTCCAACTCTGTGCAACCCCATAGATGGCAGCCCACCAGGCTCCCCCATCCCTGGGATTCTCCAGGCAAGAACATTGGAGTGGGTTGCCATTTCCTTTCTCAGTGCATGAAAATGAAAAGTGACAGTGAAGTCACTCAGTGGTATCTGACTCTTCACAACCCCATGGACTGCAGCCTACCAGGCTCCTCCATCCATGGGATTTGCCAGCAAGAGTTCTGGAGTGGGGTCCCATTGCCTTCTCCGTGAAACACCTTGGGCACACCTTAAACCTTAAAAGGTTTAACAAGAGAAATAACCTAAGTAGTTTTACTTTAGAAACATCCTGGGGCTTCCCAAGTGGCTCTAGTGGTAAAGAACCCACGTGCCAATACAGGAAATCTAAGAGATGTGGGTTCAGTCCCTGGGTTGAGAAGATCCCCTGGAGGAGGGCATGGCAACCCACTCCAGTATCCTTGCTTGGAGAATTCTGCGGACAGAGGAGGCTGGTGGACTATAGTCCACGGGGTCACAAAGAGTCAGACATGACTGAAGGGACTTAGGATGCATGCATGCATGCAGAAACATTCTAAGAGCAGAATGAAGCATGGATTGGAAGCAGCTGAAAGTGGGGGCAGGAAAACAAATGGTGATGAAGAAAGGGGGGCGGAGGGGAGAAAGTGTTGGAGGAAGAGGATGGAGACGGAGGAGAGGAGGAGGAGAGGAAGGAGGGGGGAAATGCCAATGATGCTAGGACCCTGGGCAAAGTGAGTAGCTATGAGGATGGGGAGAAACAGTGAATTGAAGTGACTGCTGGACCAGAACAAAGATGTGGTAAAGAAAGGTACAGAAAATGAATTTCCAGTTTTGCATTTTCAGGGCTAGGCTGAGGCACTTGCTTGCCATCCAAAGAGACTAAATGCTGTGACTCCACGCTGGTGCCGTTGGCAGGCAGGATCAGCTGTCCCAGCAGACAATGCTAAGAGCTAGGCTCTGTTCTGAGCCATCAGGTCTCTCGAGGCCGGTACGACCTGCTTTGGGTAATTTGACAGTGATCCTGACCAGTGTAAGAAACTGAACATCTTTTACCCCTAGATTCTGGTCTTTCTGGCATCGCCATTCAAAGACTCAGTCAATCCCTGGAGCTGAATGATTCTAGAAGATTACCATTCCCATTCATTTTGTCCAAGTGTTAGAGAAATGCTGCTGCTGCTGCTGCTCAGTTGCTTCAGTCGTGTCCGACTCGTAGTGACCCCATAGACGGCAGCCCACCAGGCTCCCCCGTCCCTGGGATTCTCCAGGCAAGAACACTGGAGTGGGTTGCCATTTCCCTCTCCAGTGCATGAAAGTGAAAAGTGAAAGTGAAGTCGCTCAGTCGTATCCGACTCATAGCGACCCCATGGACTGCAGTCCACAGGCTCTTCTGTCCATGGGATTTTCCAGGCAAGAGTGCTAGAGTGGGCTGCCATTGCCTTCTCCAGCTAGAGAGCCATTGGTGAAAATAAAACCAGCCTCCTTGGCCAGGCATGATGATAATCGCTTGTCTGAGTTGCCTCACAATAGGAGGGAGAATGTGGTACTTTCACCAAAAACAAACTGGGAGAATTGGGAGGGCCCAAAAGGAGTGAGGACGTGCCAGTCCGTTGTATGACTAAAACTAACCCAGCAGAATTTGGAGAGGGCCAAAAGGAGGAAGGAGGAAAGACCATATGTCCTGCCAAACTCCCAGAAACCCTTGCACTGGACTCCATCTTGGCTGAGAGACGCACATGCCAAGAGGAAGGACTCTGAGTCAGAATGATGGGCCAGAGACAACCCGGGAACTAACCCCGTCACCATCAAACGTGAGACCGTGAGCGGCATGGCAGAGCAGTCCTCTGCTCTCCAATAAGCCACTGCTCTCCCCCCTTCCTAATGAAAGCTCTTGCTTTGTCACCACGTGTGTCTCCTCAGACAACACAGTTCCAAGGGTCAGTCAAGAGCCCACTCTCGGACCCTGGAAGGGGCCCTTCTTCCTGCGGCACAGGGATGCGATCAATGATGCCTCAGGAGGGCAACCCCTGTGCAGGGAGAGGTGGAGACCGCCCGAGATTTCTTCCGCAGGCTGTCTGGAATGGCCCCCACCTTCTGAATGAGGAAGGCCGCACGCAGCCCCTGTTATCAAGGTGGCGCTGCTCAGTGTGATGAGGAGGAGGCCGAGATGGTGAGCAAGTTGCCATGGCAATAATGTGCTCTGACCACAAAAGCAGAAAGCAAAACCAGTTCCTGCTCCCTCCCCACTCTATGCAAGAGATCCAGTCACCAGATGGTGCCTCCTTTGCTTTTGTTTTTAATCAAAGCACTGAAAGGGTAAAGTAGATTTCATTCCTCTCCTCCGCCCCTGCCTTTGATGGCCTTGCCATACTCCTGTTATCCTTTTGATGTCCTCTGTGGCAATCTTTGGGCTTCCCTGGTGGCTCAGATGGTAAAGAATCTGCCTGCAGTGCAGGAGACCTGGGTTTGATCCCTGGATTGGGAAGATTCCCCGGAGGAGGGCATGGCAACCCAGTCCAATATTCTTGCCTGCAGAATCCCCATTGTCAGAGGAGCCTGGCAGGCTACAGTTCACAGAGTCGCAAAGAGTCGGACATGACTGAGCAACTAAGTATCCAGCACACATGGCAGTCTTTAAGTCTCTCTTCTGTTGGTGGCCTGGACCAAAAGCTGATGAGATTAATTCATACTATAATGTGAGTGACTTATGCTCTCATTTGAAGTGCTGATATCTCTGAGGAAGGGCAAATAGTAACACAGTGGTGTCAATCTAGTGGTGGAAATCTGAGTTTGGGAAATAGGGAGGGTTTTGTGAAGACCTCCCAATCATATTTAATAAGCACCTGCCCAGCTTAAGGATGGGCCTTCTTGGCTCTGACACATTCTGAAAGAACTGTGAGGTTTCTATAAGACTTCAGTGGTGTGAGTTTGAGAGGACCTGTGTTTCTCTTCAGCCTCACTCTGAGGAAATGGATCTCACGCAAAGATTTAGGAGGCACGGGTCTCCAAACGACTGGTTCTCCGTTTCCAGAAAGCGATGCTCTTTCCCATTTCTGAGGCTTGGTGTTCCCGTCTTCATCTGATTCCTCTTGGCTGTGAGCCTTCTCTGACTCCATGCTTGGGGTACCTGGGTGCTTTGCTCAGGTGCCTGCCTCCTTTAGACTCCAGACACAGAAGCCCTGTGGGAATATCTCTTTATATGCACGAGTGTGTCTCCCCCATGGACTGTGAGCCCCTTTCTGGAAAGCAGGAACCATTTCTTATTCAGTGACTTTTAATTCTGGCAGATAATAAATGATCAGTAATTCTTTTTTTTTTTTTTTTTTTTCTTTTCACAAGGCAGGGTGCAAGAAGATGATACAATGTGGAAAGCTGAGTGGGATTTTGTTTGGGAGCATCTCTCTCGCTTTCTTAAAGCTAGAGCATCATATTCCTCAGCCCTCCCTGGGGAGATGAGATGAAAAAGTCACTCTTTGTGCCTTCAAGGATCTCAGTGTCAGTTTGAACATAGATGTTAGTGGCTGACAATGATGAAAGCATTCTTTTCTCTTGGCGCATGAAAATGGCCTTGCCTTGAAAAACACAACTTGGGATGGGCCAGCTCTGATGAAGCTGAAATCTGAGGGATCAAGGAGGCTCCCAAGACTTTGCCTCAGGCTTTTGAGTATAAGTCCAACATCGCAGAGATCAGTAACCTCCCTGCTGGCCCAGAGAAACTGGGTTAACCAGAAGTGGTCCTGCCTACACTTTCCTGCTTCCCATCCCTTCTATCTCAGGGATTTTTGGAACTGTGTGTCTGGTAGTCACAGTACTGGGTGGAGGGCACGCCAACTTAGGATGCATGGAGGCTGGGGGTGCAGGGAGGCTGCAGTACCATGGACAGTCTCACCCAAAGAAGAACCCACTAATCCAAAATGGTAGCAGTGTGCTCTAACTAGACAATGACCTTTGGTTGTACCAGGATAGAAGTTTATGTTTTGAAGACTCAGACGCCAATGAAAGAAAAGAAACCTTCATTTTCCAGGGCTTCCCTTGTAGCTCAGTCGGTAAAGAGGCAGTACAGGAGATCTGAGTTCAATCCCTGGGTTAGGAAGAGCCCCTGGAGAAGGAAATGGCAACCCACTCCAGTATTCTTGCCTGAAGAATCCCATGGACAGAGGAGCCTGGCAGGCTACAGTCCATGGGGTCACAAAGGGTTGGACACAACTTAGCGACTAAACCACCACCACCTCATGTTAACCCACCGTTTAGATTCATTCCTCTGTACTAATTTAAACCACATTACCTCTACAGATCATGCTAAGGTGGAAGTTCTATGCAAGCTACAAGGGAGAGTGACCTAGTCATCACACACAGGGCCACTCGCTCTGCTCCAATGCTATAGCCCTCTTTCCAGTTCCCACAGGACCAGCATTTGAGCACAGCAAGATTGGACACTCCTGCCCCATGTGGCCCCATGGGTCCCATTTGCATTGTTCTGCCCTTGTACCCAACCTCCTGGGTTGTTCCTGCATGCACTAAGCTCTTGACCTCTGGCTTTGCCTCCCCTCTTTTTCTCTGGCACAGATTTCTTAAATATTCTACTTCTCCAGATTGTGACCTTGGACAGTCTCATCCCTTGCCCCAGCCAAAACGATTATCCCACGCCAAATGACAATGATGTCTTTACTGTATTTACACTGACCCTTGGTTTAATCCACTTCCTGTCTGACTGGGTGATTCCCCAGCTGCTCCCCTGCCCAGTACACAGGCTCTAGCAGCTGGCCCTTGTCCACTGAGATGCCTGACTGAGTCCCTGCCCTGGGAGAGGGACTTGGGTACCAGCTGTGTCTTCTACTCAGAGTCTGAGTCTGTGCCCTTCTCCCTCGTGTTGGCTGATGGGAAAGCCTCTGGGGTTTGGCTTGCAGCCCAACCAGACCTAGAGGAGAGCCCTTCATCAAATGCCTGTGAAACTGATCTTTTATAACTCTAGCAACCAATCCTGCTTAACGGCAGATCCAAGGGAGATGATGGTACCGACCAAATTAAAACTGAACACATACAGAGAAGACAGGGATTCCTGGGCTGGTTGTGAAGATGTGTCCCTGGGGTCAAGTCCTTTGAGAGAAAACTGGTGATCTTTGAGAACGACTTGAGAGCCGGCTGCCATCAGAAAAAATATACTCAGCCTCTGGCCCTGAGTGTTTGGCCTTTGCCTGCCAAGCACCAGCATAGCCAATTACCTGTCCCACAGGAGCCATTTAGAGGAGAGAAGAAATATTCACCTCTGTTCATACCCAGGCTAGGCAGTGCTATCTATCAGGTGAAGAAAGGGCCAGGGCTCCCCTTAGATCTAAAGCTTTCTCTTTCCTTTTTTGACCCTGTTTTTGGTTTCTTTTGTGGAGGAGAGCACATGTCTTAAGACAGGAAATTACCCTGGTGATTGATGTCTAGAAAATGCAATTAGGTCCTAGTTAAGCATTCTCCAAGGGGCACCCTTCCAGTGTGCATTCCAAGTTTGGTGATCACTTAATAGCCATGCGTTTGGGTCCTCCGGGTAATAAAGCATTTGTCTCTGTCAGGGTTTGAGCAATGGAACTTCCAGTGCCCTTATGATGCGGAAGAGGTGGGGATGGAAGGTAGAACAGGGAAGAAGCAGAGCATCTGCTGGAGAGGAGACCCCAGACCAAGAGGTTGGCCAGGACACACTTGGCCAAGGACACGCCCTGGTCATGGGCTTCCCTGGTGGCTCCATGGTAAAGAATCCACCTGCCAAGGTAGAAGATGTGAGTTTTATCCCTGGGTCAGAAAGATCCCCTGGAGAAGGAAATGGCAACACACTCCAGTATTCTTGCCTGGGAAATCCCATGGACAGAGGAAGCTGGTTGGTTACAGTCCAGGGGATCACAAAAGAGTCAGACACGACTTAGCAACTAAACAACAACTACACAGTGAGGTTGCAACATGAGTTGAGGGGCACCGGTTGCCTTCAATGGCTGTAATTCTATAGTATTTGCTAATCAATTCACTGCTTAGAATTTTTTTTTTTTTTTCCAATTTTTCGACCAGGAGGGCCCCCTACAGTGGAAGTACAGAGTCTTAATCACTGGATCATCAGAGAAGTCCCTGGAATATTATTCTTTAATTCCACAACCCTGGGGACTTTGGAGGAATAAATAAAGTGACCCTGCCCCTGCCCTTGAGGTATTTGCACTGTAGTAGGGAAGGTCAATGGCACCCCACTCCAGTACTCTAGCCTGGAAATTCCCATGGGCGGAGGAGCCTGGTAGGCTGCAGTCCATGGGGTTGCCAAGAGTCGGACATGACTAAGCGACTTCACTTTCACTTTTCACTTTCATGCATTGGAGAAGGCAATGGCAACCCACTCCAGTACTCTTGCCTGGAAAATCCCATGGGTGGAGGAGCCTGGTGGGCTGCAGTCCACGGGGTCTCGAAAAGTCGGACACGACTGAGTGACTTCACTTTCACTTTCAGGGAAGGTCAAACACACTCTATGAACCTTCCAAGCAACAAATTTCCATTTGGCTCAGGTTGGGGGAAGGGCACACAAACACGAGAGGTAGTGCATTTAACATGGACCCACTGGGGCACTTGAGGCAAGATAAAGCCTCAGGTACATCCTGCTTTTCTGAACTCAAATCGGCTCTGCCACTTAAAAGCTGAGAGACCTTAAGCAAGTCAGTTACCTCTTAATTTCGCAATTTCCTGTCTGTAAAATGGATATCATAGGCTTTTAGGGGAAATTCAGTAGGCAATGCACAGAAAGCCCTAGGCCTGGACCACAGTGATCTCAGTGCAAGCCAGTTTCCCAGTTCTGCTTCTAAGCCTGGGCTAATTAACATCCTTTTTATTTTCTATTTTTTGGTCCTAGACCTCCTTGGCAGTCTGGTGATGCCTATGAACTCCTTCTCAGAGTTATGGTCTAACTGTAGAAGATAAAATACATAGGATTACAGAGGAAACTGCCTTTTTATTGAAATGCAGTTATCAAAACACTAAAAAAACAAATTTGCTATATGGTAATATATGTGCATCTTTATTAGCACAGTAAATAACAAGATCTGCTGGCAAGTCAAATAACTATTGTAATTTTGAAGTAGTAATAAGCCTAAACAATATTTCAACATATCTGCAACAACTGTAATGAGATACAAAAAAAGTCTATGATTTCTATTGGTGACAAAACTGCAGCTACTGTTAATACTGCTATGACTGGTTGCCTACATTCAAAAGTAGAGGAACTGTTATATTTTTGTTAGCAGTTGGTGGAAATAAAGAAGTAATTTCTTTCCATCTAAGTTATATGGACTCTCTGTGGACCCCAGGCTAAGAACCATTGCTGTAACACTTAATCAAGTAAGTTATAAGCATACTTTCTAAAATTTTAAAATAACATTGATTTTCTCATTACCAAAGAAAAATGTAAACATAGTTGAAAAGTTAAGAAATATAGATAAAATGCGAAAAGACAGAGGACATTTGAAAATATGACACTTGTAGTAGTTCGACTTTTTTTTTTTTTTTCAGATTAATTAATTATTTTATTTTCGCTGCACTGGGTCTTAATTGTGGCACACAGAATCTTCGTTGAAGAGCCTGGGCTTCTCTCTCTAGCTGTGGTATGTGGGCTCAGTGGTTGAGATGCCCAGGCTTAGTTGCCCCAAGATATGTGGAATCTCAGCTCCCCAATCAGGGATCAAACCTACATCCCCTACATTGAAAGGTGGATTCTTAACCACTGGACCACCAGGAAAGTCCCAGTAATTTGACTTTCAAGACAGTGGGACTCATTGCTAATCCATGTTTCATGCACTGAATCTGCCCCACCTAAAGTTATTAGACTGCTATTTCACTCAGTCTAATAACTGAATGGTCAGTAAAGAAACAACCCAAAGCATCGCAGCTGCAGTCCAGAAACTATATGAAGCCCAATGATGGCAAAGGAGCCCTTGATCTTTGCCGCACAATCACCCAAAGATAGAGCGAAGTATCAAGAAATAGAGCTGGGGGCCCTGGAAGCTAAGAGGACATGCTAGAACCTTCTAGCCCCACTCAGAGGAGCTGTCCCACTGATCTCAGATCTCTTGTTAGACCTGATGAATTATCTCGCGTCGGAACCGTGAATTGTAATGGAAATTACCCACTTGATGAAGGGTACCAACCGACTCTACTCAAAGGCTGCCAGATGTTCAGATCAGATCCCTGACACATGCAGGCAGAGCTCGAGGGCTCATCCAAACAGCTTATTGAGAAATAATGATAATGAGGTGGCACTGAATCTAGGAGATATGACACAATCCACAGAAACACACACGTGTGGCCAGAGAAAGATGTTCTGTCGCTTCAGATGACGCCCTGTGGCAATGCCGCCCAGCTCTCTCTGGGATGAAAGAGTAGCCTGACACACATCCAGCTGTCCCAGGTTAACCCTAGAAGATTGAAGCCTTGGAATGGCTTGCCTAGACTTGGTGAAAACAATACCCGTGGAGAATCCACCGTGTGTGGGCTCAGAACACAGAGGAAGCCAGACCTTAGCTTACTTTTTCCAAGATCTCCCAGAGAACTCAGCCCCACAAGCCCTCCAAGCAGGGACCAGTTTTTGGTCGCGCGACTTGCCAGCCCTCCTATGCGACTGTGAGGTTGTGACAGCATCACCAAATTAGGGTCTTGCTGTCCCTCTTAGGTGGAGCTTTTGGGACCCTGGGATCAACATCTCTAGAGGTTCTCCTAGAAAAGCATCTCTCTTCTCTTCTCCAGCTCAGTCCTTAGACCAGCATCCTTTTCTGACTTTCAGAAGAGACCTTCCCTAGGGGAGGAGAGGAGGGTCTGAATGAAATGCTACCTGCATAGTCTTCAGAATGCAATTGTGTGCTTCCCTGCAGGGACCCTGCAACCCTGAGGGGCACACCCTCCTTCCTCTAAGCCTAGTTAAAGATC
Organism: Neotragus moschatus; assembly: GCA_006410615.1. Taxonomy (NCBI): domain Eukaryota; kingdom Metazoa; phylum Chordata; class Mammalia; order Artiodactyla; family Bovidae; genus Neotragus; species Neotragus moschatus. Next base: position 389,964 of record SJYA01002284.1, on the reverse strand, counting down.
ACAGCCCAAGATAACAGGCCAGCAAAGCTCCTGAGTGCAAGGCACTGCCAAATTTCAAAATGTTTTTAATAAAACAATGTGGAAAGGGCAGCTTGTTCATTTCGATTCTCCACTGGGTCATTCAATTAAACCTGAAATTCTGGGGAAACTTGAACCACCCTAACCATATTTTCCATTAGTAATAATGATAAAAGATAATTATGGAGCCTGTCTGTCAGATATTTCAGACACCCGCACCGCCACTTAATTAATTGCTAGTTAAGATATGAAAGAACTGCAGTGTCTCTCATACATCCTGACTTTATGAAACCTCAGCAAATCTTCCTCAGGGAAGAAAAAACCTCCAGTCCCTCCTTTGGTTTGGAAACCATGGATGCAAGGGGGTTGGGGGCGAGACGGCTGACTCTGAGATGGAATCATTTAATCACATCGTTTAGGTGGTACATGAGAGCCCTGGGAGAGAGGATAAGGGGGAACACAAGAATGAGAATAAGTTTTGAATTCCTCCAAGCTCAGCCCTTGACACATATTATCTATGTTAATCCTCACAGCGGGGAATATCATTATTCCCATTTTACAGATCAGAAAAAGTTTGCTTAGAGGGATTATATACATATCTTTTCCCAGAGTGTGGAGCAGGTGAGAGCTAGAATTTAAGCTGAATTTCATGCCCTTTCATTTGTTTTGTGGAGATACAAGACACACACACAAAAATTGTAATGCTTTTTAAAGAATTAATGTATTTCTTTTTGGCTGTGCTGGGTCTTTGTTGCTGTGAGCGGACTTTCTCTAGTTGCAGAGAGCAGGGTCTATTCTTTGTTGCAGTAAGCTTACTTCTCATTGAAGTGGCTTCTCTTGCTGAAGAGCATGGGCTCAAGGGCTTCAGTAGAGTTGTGGCACATGGACTCAGTAGTCATGGCAAATGGATTTAGTTGCTCTGAGGCATGTGCAGTCTTCCCAGAGCAGGGACCAAACCCATGTCTTCTGCATTGGCAAGTGGATTCCTAACCACTGTACCACCAAGGGAGTCCCAAAAAACAGAATTGTTTGCTTCCAGGTCTTTACCATAATGAAGGCAAAAGGCATTTGTGGTTGCTAATCCTCAGGATGGCCCCGAACTAATCCTTGCTTTCTAGCATTCATAACCTGTGTGTTGTCTCCTCCCACATTAAATAGGGCTGATCCATGTAAACAGTAGGATGTTGCAGAAATGCTAATAAGGCAGGTCATCAAAGACCCTACTCCTCCCACTTGGCTTTCTCTCCAGTAGCTTGATCTGGGGGAAGCTAGCCACCATGTTGTGAGGATACTCAAGCAGCCCAGCAGATGCTTCAGTGGGGAGGCCTTCGGCAACAATCAGATCACATCCGTGAACCATCTTAGAATCCAGTCCTCCAGCCCTAGTGGGTCTTCAGATGATTACAGCCCTGGTCAACATGTTAAAGGAAGCTTCATGAAAGACACTGGGCCAGAACAAGCCAGATAAATCCCTGATCCACAGAAAGCAAAAGACAGTAAATGTTTATTGTTTTTCAGCCACTGAATTTGGGGGTAATCTGTTGTGCAGTAATAGACAATGAATTGAGCATGCATGAACTTTTCACATCTCACTGAATTTGCCGTTAACAACGGGCCAGAAAAATCCTTCTAAGAAATATTCACATTTGCCCAAATGTAAGAGCCCCAAATAATAGTCATTCAAGGTGCCTTCTGTTAGGGGACCCTGTGAGTTTAAGAGTTAAATATATAGTTCAGATTGCCAGTGGGCTTCTTAGTGGCTCAGCAGTAAAGAGTCTACCTTCAATACCAGAGATGTGGGTTCGATCCTTGGGTTGGGAGGATCCCCTGCTGGAGGGCATGGCAATCCGCTCTATTACTCTTGCCTGGGGAATCCCATGGACAGAGGAGCCTGGGAGTCTATGGTCCATGAAGTCGCAAAGAGTCGGACTCAACTGAAGTGATTTAGCACACACACAGATCACCATTAGTTGCTCAAATTTCCCATTTTCTCATTAAAATGACTAATAACAGTTTGTTGGTCTATCATAATCTGATACATTTTCAGCAACTGACTGTTGTGAGAATTGAGAAAAGACATGAACTAACAATGCTTTAGCATACTGGATAGTCTGTCTAGAGCTAATCAGCATCCTTGCAATCTTGTGGCTATTCCTGGAACATCTCCAGCAATCAGCAATAAACAAACCAAAACCATTCAAGTAAAAGAGTTTATGCCAAACATCAAAATGGACTTTTGGGGACTTCCCTGGTGGTCCAGTGGTTAAGACTCCAGTGCAGGGGGTCCTGGTTCAATCCCTGGTCAGGGAACTAGATCCCACATGCTGCACCTAAGACCTGGCACAGTCAAACAAATAAATAAATAAAACAAAATGGACTTCTGCTGTGAAGTCTGAAACCTCTGCAGGTTTTGGAACTCTGTCTCACCTGGCCTGGTGGTATCTTCCTTCTGCCCATGACTCACCTCTGCCAAAAGGGGAAAAACACGGGGCTTTGGGAAAAGTCTGTGACTGGGGTCAACAGGGTATCCTAGCTGCACTCTCTGGACTGACTGGCCCACGGGTCCTGACTATACCATCAGGGGCTGGAGCCCACGAGATAAAGTCAAAGCCTAGCCTCTTGAGTTCCTGGACTCACATCAAGTGTTAGAGGGGTCAGAATTTGAGGAGGAAAAACCTACATAATGCACATTTTGGGGTCGTATTTTATAGGAAAAATGGTTGATGTTGTTTTTTCAAAGATGAGCTGTTACAGGTTGACCTCAGAGAATGGTTGTGGGAGAAATGATGGGCGCTAAGAGGGTAAGTGCAGGTGACTGATGGGCAGAGAGAATGGGCAGGAAGAACTCATCAGTTTGCTGAAGTGGCTGTCCCCATGGCCANAACCACGATGGTGTGATCAGTCACCTAGAGCCAGACATTCTGGAATGCAAAGTCAACTGGTTCTTAGGAAGCATCACTATGAACAAAGCTAGCAGAGGTGATGGAATTCCAGTTGAGCTATTTCAAATCCTGAAAGATGATGCTGTGAAAGTGCTGCACTCAGTATGCCGTCAAATTTGGAAAGCTCAGCAGTGGCCACAGGACTGGAAAAGATTAGTTTTCATTTCAATTCCAAAGAAAGGCAATGCCAAAGAATGCTCAAACTATCACGCAATTGCACTCATGTCATGCACTAGCAAAGTAATGCTCAAAATTCTGCAAGCTAGGTTGCAACAGTACATGAACCGTGAACTTCCAGATGTTCAAGCTGGATTTAGAAAAGGCAGAAGAACCAGAGATCANAACAAATTAGGAGGTAACAGGCCCAGTGTACTGGACTTTGACTAAAACTATAGGAGATCCCCTGTTTTATCTCTTATAAGTCTGTAGATTAATAAAGTCTTGTTTCTTAATGCTCAAAATTCTGCAAGCTAGGTTGCAACAGTACATGAACCGTGAACTTCCAGATGTTCAAGCTGGATTTAGAAAAGGCAGAAGAACCAGAGATCAAATTGCCAACATCCCTTGGATCATCAAAAAAACAAGAGAATTCCAGAAAAACATCTACTTCTGCTTTATGGACTATGCCAAAGCCTTTGACTGCATGGATCACAACAAACTGTGGCAAATTCTTAAAGAGATGGTAATACTAGACCACCTAACCTGCCTCTTGAGAAACCTGTATGCAGGTCAATAAAAAACAGTTAGAACTGGACATGGAACAACAGACTGGTTCCAAATTGGGAAAGGAGTACATCAAGGTTGTATNAGAACCAGAGATCAAATTGCCAACATCCCTTGGATCATCAAAAAAACAAGAGAATTCCAGAAAAACATCTACTTCTGCTTTATGGACTATGCCAAAGCCTTTGACTGCATGGATCACAACAAACTGTGGCAAATTCTTAAAGAGATGGTAATACTAGACCACCTAACCTGCCTCTTGAGAAACCTGTATGCAGGTCAATAAAAAACAGTTAGAACTGGACATGGAACAACAGACTGGTTCCAAATTGGGAAAGGAGTACATCAAGGTTGTATATTGTCACCCTGCTTATTTAACTTATATGCAAGGTACATCATGAGAAACACTGGGCTTGATGAAGCATAATCTGGAATCAAGATTGCTGGGAGAAACATCAGTAACCTCAGATATGCAGATGACACCACCCTTATGGCAGAAAGCGAAGAAGAACTAAAGAGCCTCTTGATGAAAGTGAAAGAGGAGAGTGAAAAAAAATGGCTTAAAACTCAACATTCAGAAAACTAAGATCATGGCATCCAGTCCCATCACTTCATGGCAAATAAGTGGGGAAACAATGGGAACAGGGACAGACTTTATTTTTCTGGGCTCCAAAATCACTGCAGATGGTGACTGCAGCCATGAAATTAAAAGACGCTTACTCCTTGGAAGGAAAGTTATGACCAACCTAGATAGCATATTCAAAAGCAGAGACATTACTTTGCTGACAAAGGTCTACCTAGTCAAAGCTAAAGTTTTTCCAGTAGTCATGCATGGATGTGAGAGTTGGACTATAAAGAAAGCTGAGTGCTAAAGAATTGATGCCTTTGAACTGTGGTGTTGGAGGAGACTCTTGAGAGTCCTTTGGACTGCAAGGAGATCCAATCAGTCCATCCTAAAGTCCTGAATATTCATTGGAAGGACTGATGCTGAAGCTGAAACTCCAATACCTTGGTCACCTGATGCAAAGAACTGGCTTACTGGAAAAGACCCTGATGCTGGGAAAGATTTAGGGTGGGTGGAGAAGGGGACAACCGAGGATGAGATTGCTGGATGGCATCACTGACTCAATGGACTTGAGTTTGAGTAAACTCCAGGCGTTGGTGATGGAATCCTGGCATGCTGCAGTCCATAAGGTCACAAAGAGTCAGACATGACTGAGCAAATGAACTGAACTGATAGGCTGTGGGATAATCCAAGGGACTGTGTAGGGGGCAGGAAGTGACTGGTCTAAGTTTTGCAGAGGGAATCTGTTTATTTTTTTAATTAAATTAAAATGTTTTTTTTGACTATGCAACACAACTTGTGGGACTTTAGTTCTCCAACCAAGAATTGAACCCAGGTCCCTGGCAGTGAGAGCGCAGTCTTGACCACTGGACCACTAGGGAATTCCCCCAACCCTTTGAAAGAAACTGACAAATTGCTGACACAGAAGCTTCCCACTTGCAAGAGGTGTTGCTGCTCTATTGGTTGTGGTTTGAACCTGAGAAAACGACTGTCATGCATTCATTTCCTTAAAGAGTACTTATTGAAAGTTTCTGTGCTAGCTTTGTGATAGGGACAGAGAATTTGCCCTTGAGGATGTGAGAGCTCAGAGTGAGTACAACACAAATGAGGAAACTTACGATGAGGGGTGACTTCTGTGACCTGGCAAGGCGCTGAGCGTCCTGGACATGAAGAACATGAGAGGGGCTCAGGTTTAGAGGGGATGAGAGGTTTTCTAGAGGAAGTGCCACGCATTTGTCATAATCAGATCATCTAAGTATGTAACCACAGCCACCTTTAAAGATCTCAGAAGGGATTTGCTACATAAAACACATAGCTGGGTATATAATCCTTCTGTAGAATTTTGACCTTAAATCTTTGCTACTTCCTTGCAAAGCTATGAGAATGAATGAAAGAAAACTGATGAAGTAAAGCGAACTCTCTGAAGGGGAAAAAAATAACAATAAATAACTGTTTTCTTTCGAAACCCACATCATACCTCCAAGGTTTTTGAAATGGAGATGTGGCAGTTGAGATAGATAGGGAAACACAAGTTCCTTATTTTAAAGCCATAAATGTATCTCTTCCCTCCCCTGTCTCTGTTTCAGGTGGCTGCAACATCATTACTGCACAGACCAGGTCTCTTTGGGCATTAGGATTAAAGAACGTGTGGAAAAGAGAGAACACCCAGGACACCATCACTAAAGGTACCGTTTTCTGTGAACCTTTAACCATCCATTATTGCAATGGCCAGTCTGAGGCTTTCAGCTATGGCTGCGTATTCCTAGGATTTGAGACTCCTTGTCTCAATAACAGCCTGAGGGACAGATACCCTGCCGTGAGGTGGTCAAGAGCACCAGCTCTCCTGGGCTTTATGCTACCTCAGAAAAAGCTGGAGAAACTGGGCATCAAGGTTTTGACATCCTATAAAATATTTCAGAAATGCATTTCAAAACATAGTTGGTCATAAAACTGTGTGACTGCACTCAGCCCCTCCAAGAGGCTAGACTTGCTCCCCAACCCAGCCTTGCACGCTCTGAGTCTGCAGGAATCAGTGCTAAATTATTCACCAGCCTGACTCTAAAATTTCTGGAGTTCCAAAACCTCTAATAAAGTATTATGAAAGAATATCCATCTCTTTATCTCTATCCATAACTATTTATATAGGTAGAGGAAAAATCTGTCGTTTTATTTCTTTTAATTTAAAAGCTTTCCTAATTCCTTTTTCATACCACATATATATGTCTAAAGAATTTTCAGGTTGAAATAATAACCTCTAAAAAATGGTCCATGGGAGAAGGCTCTTAGGATTCAGAGTTGACAGGCACGATGAATATTTCGCTCCTTTAATAACTTTTCTTGGCACTCAGACTTGGTACACCGAACTGGAAACTCTTCAAAGAGGGGTGGCTCTTTTTTTATTATTATTATACAAAACAATGGCAATATAACCACCCGCCTTCTCTTCTCTATTCATTCACAAAACTGCTAAGGTTTGTTCAGGAAAAACTCATTTCATTCCTCAGATTCGTGATGCTCTCATTATCTACCACGGCACTCTACAATGGCAAGACACATCATTTATGAAGCCCTGCATTAGAATTAACCCAGCATATCCTCAGCGATATCTTGCCTTACTTAGGGGACACTTGACCACAAAGTACTGTTAGGTAGGCAGAACAGGGAAAAGAAGTCCAAAGTGGCGGTGGCTACAAGACAAGCAAGGGAAAAGCCCGCAAAAATGACACGAAAGAAGGTCCGAGGACCGGAGGGAGGACCTCGGGTAAAACAAACAACACTCCTGGCTGGCCCAGTTTACAGAGGACAGGCCCAGAGACAGACATATAAACAGAGGAGCCAAAGCCCGCCCTCTCTCTCTCTCCCACGCGCTGGGGCACTCTTCTCCTCGTGTCTTTAGATTGACGTGCCCTCATGCCTTGAAGATAGATTTTCCTGCTATCTTCTAAATAAAATAGAGCTGCAACACTGATTTGTCTAAGAGCTATAACATGGTTCATTTGAGACCTGAGAGCTATAACATGGTCTATCCAAGACCTGAGAGCTCTGACACGCAGAGGGGGCTTTAATGTCCATCACTCCAAATCTTTGTTGTGACGAGACAAAGAACCGAGGAACATACACTCGCATGACAGTACCTCAGGCCATTTAAAACACCTCTGAATGTACAAACTCACAAGAGACATCATTGCACTAAGTGGGCTATCAGCCATTCACACTTAAGAGTGAACTGGTTAATTTGATGCTCTTAGGCTAACAGCTTGGAGAAGGAAATGGCAATCCACTCCAGCACTCTTGCCTGGAAAATCCCATGGTGGAGGAGCCTGATAGGCTACAGTCCATGGGGTCGCAAAGAGTCGGACACGACTGAGCGACTTCACTTTCAGGCTAACAGCTAGTTGAGA